>JAJJHQ010010498.1:306376-396975 GCA_021223825.1 Drosophila ironensis
TCTTACTTCGAAGCAAAACTAAAATTAATTTATTAATCATTGAAAATATGTTGAAGTACAAAATAAGATCGTTAATTTGTATTCCAAATGTTAACTAAAAGGTTTAAAAGATGAATTTTGTAAAATCGACAACCACATTCAATGTTAATTTAAATTTATCATAATATTCCTACTAATACATGTATGCATAAGGTTTACGTTTCTAGATAAAATAATACATTTTATTTGCTGAGATTTTCTAGTACCGGCCCTAGTTCCTATATATTTTGTAGATTTCAATGTGTTGAGATGAAGACTTTAAACTTCCTTGCAGAAACCCGTCTTTTTGGAAGATGTCCCGAGGCCCTAAACGTTCGCTTTCTGTGGCTCACGGACGCAATGAGTTCTCTGGGGTAAGACACGAACTCCCCCATATGAGGCACGTAGCTACGTGGCTTCCACCTCCCCCTGTACCCCTGTACCCCTGTATCCCAGTATCCCTGACTCCCTGACTCCTTGATGCCGCTGCCACTTTGCCACTAACCACTAACAACAAGCTTAGCGCCCGGGTACAAGCTACAAGTCAGGCAGAAGTCGCCAGCAGCAGGCGGAAAAGTGTGAGGCAGCAGCAGCTGTGAATTTTCGCCAGCTTCGCAGCTTCATCTGCATTTGTGTGCCAGATACAAACGCTCACACTCGCACTCGCACTCACACACTGTGCGGCAGTTGCATTACAGTTCCAGGTCATGGACAAAATGGCGACGCCTACGCAGCAGCAGAGGCAGCATTTGTGGCAGATAGATAGATAGATAGATTGTGGAGTGCGGCGAGTGTGCAAGAGAACCGAACCGGTGGTAAAATACGAGAAAAATATGCGAGAATTCTGCGAGCATTTTTGCTGCTAAGAGCAAAACCGCGAACGGACGAGGCGCTCGGCTCGAAACTCAACCCATGTCCGTATGCCGTAGTCATTTTCCGGATTCCGGATTCCGTGTCCGAGCCTCTTGGCTCGTGGCCAACGTGTGTGTGCGCCTGACAATAATCCAAAAGTTTTACAAGCAAAACGAGAGACCATTACATTCGCCAAAGGGCTGTGGGGCTGATCCAGAGCCAGAGCCAGAGTCCGATTCCGAGTCCGAGTCAGATTCAGGACTGAAAGCCAGAGACAGAAACAGAAACACAAAACCACTTGCAAGCAATTTTCATCAGCGATTCCTTTCCCCTGTCTTTGTTCCCTTTTTCCCCGATTTCCCTCCTTTTTTTTTGCCACCGTGTGCGTGGAACATTTTCCAGTGGCGCTGACAGCTGGCAGCGTGTGGATTTCAGTGGCATGACCGCAGGCGATGCCGCCGCCACCGCCAGGATGCACAGCAAAAAAATAGTTTCAAGTTGCAGCTGAAAATCCCACCCACCTACCATATTTGCTATCAAAATTCTTCTTTTTGGAATGACTTGGTCTTTAAACTCCGAGAAAACGGTTGGCAAAATGAAAGTAGGAAATGTGGCAAGCATGCCATTAAAAATGCAACCGAATATTCTGCAAAAACATTCCCCAAATCTAGAATTGCAACTGAAACACCAAAGCACAATTGCTATCCAAATTCCATGTCCGCAGCCTCTCCATTAAATGATTTTCCAGCCTGTGCCAAAATCTTTGAGAGAAATAAAATACCTACTATTTGAGGCAACTCATAAATTCTGTGCGCACAAATTCAACCAAAAATGCATCATAGAAATGTGGCTCTTGTTGCAAGCTGTGGGCAAATTTGCTCACAATTTTATGAAAATGTTCATTTGTTGCTTATCCAAAAAAATAAAGACCTAACACAAATTGTCAATCAATATTGCAGAAAATGTCAAATGCATCTCCATTAAAATATTTTATATTTCAACAAAAGCTCAAAATTTGACTGGAAATTCTAGCAAAATTCTTCAACACATTATGGGTTTTTATCAAATTATTTTAACAGAAAATGGTAATTTACAATCGGTTAACCCGTTGAACAATGAATATAAACTCTTGTAACAATATTTTAGTGTAATAAATCAATGAATTTTGTAGTGAATTAATTCACACCTGACTGGTTAAATAAACGATCCTAATCCTTGTAAATAAATTACCCTTAGAATGTTTGCCACCCAACTAATTCAATACCCATTATGTAACCATTTTTTGCCCACAGTTTGAAATCGATTTGAATGGCCAAGTTTCGAACACAATATTATAAAAACAAACAACCATAGACTGTTTGTTTTTTGAGTGTGCAAAAAAGCGGGATCAAAAACAGGGCCGACGCCACGACAACAAAACTTTTGTGGCTCAGAGTCGCAGGCTGGAGCTGTTGGCTATTGCCTGGTTGGTAGTTGGAAGCTGGTGCATGGTAACTGCTAGCCAGTAGCCAGTAGCCAGTCACCAGGGGAGGGGAGGATTGGGGGATTGGGCGGACCGGAAGAGCAGAAGCTAAGGCCGAAGCTAAAGTTCATTGTCTATGGCAGACGACGCCACAAAAGGTAAACGATTTGAGGCTCTGTTCCCGATCCGAAATAAAAGACCACAAGCCAGTTGTAAGGGGGGAGTGCTTACCATAAAACTTGGACAGACTCGGACGCACACACGCTCGGGGCCTGGCCATTTGGCAAATGGGAAAATATGCTGGAAATGTGGGAAAATAAAAAGTTTGCACTTTGCACGGCCACGCCCACCAACGCCTGTGTGCTCAGATGCCGGGTGTTAATAAATTTAAAGTTGGTTTTTAGTCGCCCGCTTGCAAAGTAACAGCCGACAACACGATGCTGAGAACTTTCTCCTGCCCGCTTGCCGGCTCTTTAAAAATTGGTGAAAAGCTAAAAAACATTGAGCAAGCAAAACAACAAAAAATAAAGCTCACACAGAAAACAGACACATAAAACAGAAAAGTTTCTTTAAACGCTGCATGGATTGTTATTTCTGCTTTTCCTGCTGCCGCCGCTCGGAGAAAAGTCGGAAAACTCTGAAAAACAAAGGCAGCAAAAACAGAGACGCACAAGCACAAGAAAAACGTTTAACAGTCTGTGCCACACTTTCGGCCAGGACATTTATACGGTTTGTTTTGAAGTTTTTGCTTTTGAACTGGCAATTCGTTTAAAGAGAACATGGCATACAAACTAGGATATATGCAACCATAACAGCGGGGACAGTCATTGATATTCCCAACCGATTTGTCCAATAAAAATCTCACTTGAAATGCATTTTTCGGCTTGTTTGTCTCCATAAATCCATTCATTTATTGTTCCAATCCGTATTCCATGCAGAAGCATTTGTTTTCTTTCCAAAATAAATTATAATCTCTACGTATATTATATTATTTGGTTTGTTGTATTGTATATAATATCGATTAAAACAGGTGCAGCGCACAACATTATAAACCGTTTCTTGTAATTATTTCAATGGTGCTTGGGTTATACATAGAGAGAGCTTCGTAATACTTAAACCATCTTAAGTCGGCATTATCGTTAGTAGGCAAGAAGTTCAAGTTCGGTTTGGTGTTGTTTTAAGTACTCTAATGTCATGTAAAATCCACATGGATAACAGGCTTAAAAAAGAGTTTACCAATTCTAGAATGTTTTTAGCAAAAGCTAGCCCAACTACAAAGGCACTTCACAGGTGTTCGTTCTAAACTAATTAGATTAATCGAAACGCTCTCTAATTCAGTTAGCTACATAAAAGCTGGTTTGTCTTTTTTAGTTCGGTTGTTCAACCATGAAGGAAAGCCTAGCGTGATGTTTTGTTTATTTCGCGTTTTTTCGGGACATCTAATATGTGGGCCTGAAGCCGTTGCGCTGCGAAAGAACCGAGTCGGGGCTCTTCAGTTCCATGGCCAGCTTGTAGCCCAGCTCGGGACGACGATCCCGACCCTCGGCCATGGCCTTGACCTGTAATACAAAGATTTTCAATATCACAATTATACGGAAAAGGGTATTATTATTAACAAAGGGTATAAGTTATTGGAAAACCTACATAAAGAGAGATTTACTTTCAAAAGAAGGGTCTTATTTTAGTCTTTTCAAGCCATACGTTTAATTAATAATTTTGAAACTAAACTTGAAAGTGAAATAGGTTTAAAATTACTCGTACCTAAGGTTAAATACACATAATTTTACTCGAGAATTTCCTTCTGGTTGTGAATCTATATAAGTATTATTGTAATTATAGGTACATTTAACAATAGTAGAGTTCATTGGAAAGAAAGTAAAAGCATACAGTTTTGTAGCTTTGCTTTTACGGAAGACCACATGATGCAAAATATTTATTTTAATCGAGAAAAAACAAGTAGACAAAGTATAAAGAACAAACTATAAAGAACAAGGGCCAATTGTATTTTTGAGACAAATTAAAACCAATGACTAAAGTTCAATTAATTTGGTTGCAATTTGCTGAATACAGAGTTCAATTTGCAGTATATTGCATTTAACAATGGCTTGCCAAATAGGAATGAATATAGCTTCAATAAAATATCAATTTTTAGATACTTGTGGCCATCATAAACATGTTTGAAATTAAGATAGCTTGTGGTAACTTGACACAATCCAATTTCAAAGGGTTTTTGTTCAATGGGTTTTCAATGGGTGCAATATTATTAAATTGGGAATGCATTTCGGTACCCACCTCGGCGGTGTGCACGATGACCCCGTCGCTGGTGACGACCTTCTCCTTGGTGTGCTCGATGTCGTGGAAGTCGGTGCCCCGGCAGCAGTCGTCGATGAGGATGGTGCGGTAGCCGGCGGACAAGGCGTCCACGGCCGTGGCTCCCACACAGACATCGTAGGCCAGTCCGCAGACATAGATGTCCGTGGCGCCCTTCATCTTCAGCTGGGCATTCAGCGTGGTGTCCGATAGCTTTTTGTTGTCCCAAAACACCGAGTACGAGTCCACCTCGGGATTGGTGCCCTTGTACACCTTGATGCCGTGGTCAACCACCTTGAGGTCCTTGTGCAGCTCGGCGCCCCACGAGTCCTGGACACAGTGGCGGGGCCAGAGGCGCTGCTTCATCGGCGGCGGGCCGGCAAAGATGACCGTGTCGAAGACCTGGGCAGAGTCGGCGTCCAACTAAGCGGAAGCGGAAGCTCGTTAACTACCCGGGACACACTTCCGTTCAATTACAATCGATGTCTTACCGCCGACGACTCGTCCATGGGTCGCATTTTGACATTATCAATAAATGAAACATGATCGCTGGGATGCCAGTCCAATGAATAAAAGACGGCATCAAAGTCCACCGTATCCAGTAGCTTGTTAATGGGCTCCAGGATCTGCAAGAAGATGGTCATTAGGGGCGTCCATTCCCGCCCAAAAATATATCGCCACAATCTCAAGTTGAGAGGTGGAGTCCATAAAGCGACAGCTACGAGGACGAGGACGAGACGGAAGTGCGTGTTATTAATTTTGACAAATTTTCATGTACCCATGCCCACACTCGCACTCGGAGGCATGTCAGTTGCCAGATGGAAATTGCCAGAGTCCTTGGAGCCCTTGGCTTGGGGGCGTGGGTCGGAGGGGTGGGGCGAGAGATCTCGACGACTTCCGGCGTGTGTCGCTGCGCGGATGCGACTTAAGTAAAGCATATCCGCTTCCGCTCCTGCAGTCTCTCGCTCTCGCTTGCCCAGCCGCAGCATTCTGGTATTGAGGTCTGACATGCAGAGCACTCCCACTTTACAGCCATATCCAGCATCCATCTGCCACACCCACCACCCTCCAACGCCCCAGCCCACAGCCCACAACGTTCCATCGAAGAGCCACCAGCAAGCAGAAACCACCCATGGCCCACTGCCTTATCCACATCATCATCTGGAGCCGGCAATGACTTTGGCTCTCATCGTGGCCCCGTCCACGGCCCCTTCATTTTCATTTCTTGTTACGTTTTATTTTTTTATGTCCTTCCGTCGTCACCGCTTACCGCACCTGTCTCGGCCCCAAGCCAGGACTAAGCTGCTGGCCACCTTGCTGCCAACTCTCGGGTGCACAGAAAGCCCCAGTCGGGTGGCTTTTAAACGCTTTCGACTAATTTTAAATTACTCAAAAGCCTGGCGAGGTTTTTTGTTAGTTTTTTAAGTTGAGAGCATATCATGAAGATCATGAATTAATTGTGGAAATAAGAGTTGGGATGGTTCTTCTGGGGATAATTATTACATGACAAAGTCTATGGAACTATTATGCCAAGGATTTTGATAATTTTTTCATGCTTATTTCAGTTGCTATCTGGAATTTTATTTGTATCCTTAAACTTATAGGTTATTCTGTTTTAGTCAAATGATTTCGCACTCTCCTGTCTCCTTAGGCAACTTGAAAACAGCGACATTACAATCGCATTTCTTTCTGTGCACCCGCCCACACTCCACACTCGATTTTGTGACTCCGACGCTCACCTCGTGTCCTTGCTGCTGTGCACTGCAATTACTTATATCCAAGGAACCACTTATAAAATCATTTTGTACATCAACAATGAGGAACGCGTTCACCGGTCGCACAATCTGCCAGATACCAAGAAAACGGAGAGAAAATATAAAAAGGGAGATGGTTAGTAACACGAAAATGGGGAAACATGAGCAGCCACCAAAAACCTGAAATGATAGAGGAACCAGAGGGCGGTACCTGGGCCGCCGGGTGGGTCAGGCGAAAAAAAAAAAAAATTAGGAAAAACCGGAGGGAAAGGAAGGCGGGAACAGGAAAAAATGAAAGAAAATTGTAAGAAAAATTGTATGGGCAAAGTAAGTGAAGCAGACGCCACAAAGGCGCTCGGGAGTGGGAAAGGTAAGGAAAAGGCGGTCCAAAGTACGTAAGCACAAACATGAAAAGCTAAAAAGAAAATTTGTATACATATATGAGCTCTGCATTAGCGGGTGTGCGAGTGTGGCTCTGGCTGATGAGTTTCTTTTTTCCCGCCCTGTGTTATAAATGCGTTTTAAATGAAGTAAAAGCCAGTCAAAAAAGTGAAAGAATACCAGACAAAAAATATATAAAAAATCTTGAGGGAATTTCGTAAGCAGCAACGAATATTTAGTACTCTTGAAATGAAAAGAGATACTGAAAATCTGCAAATCTGCAAGACAACAAGCTATCAGGAAATATATCATAAATTTCAATGATACTTGCATATCATAAATGCAACATTTTAGCTACAATTGACACCCGAAACTGACGGCAAATGAACATTGACAAGATACGTCATGTATGTCGTCCACCTTTATTATGTATCCATGAATCCTTTTGCAAAGAGCATCTAAATTTCCCCCACAAGGCGCACACACCGCTCACCCTTAAGGACAAACACGCGCCGGCACACACTGGCCCCCAAAAAGGAGAGCAGCTCGTTAGGTTGTCATTGCTATCTTGACTGGCAGCAGGAGCAGCAACAGCATAATGGGCAGGAGCAGGACCAGGAGCAGGAGCAGGGACGGGAGGAGCATCATCAACAGTGGCGAAAGCATCATCAACAGCCCTCGTTGCGCGCCCCCAGATCCGTTGGTAATCGTCCTGCTGCTCCTGCAACCGCTCTTATCCCTGTCCCACTGTCTGTGGCTCACTGTAAGCTGATTATGTTCGAGCATATTTAAAATTAGTGAAGCGCTTTTAATTTGTTATTTATGTGCACGCTGATTATGAATGATTATGATCTATGCGCAAACAGAGACGCAGATGCAGGTCCTGCCGTCTCGGCTCCTGCCGCCGGGTGCTCCTGCCCCGGCTCCTCCTTCGGCTCCTCCTTGATTTGTGTTGTTTGGGCTGGCAGGGCATTTAAAATATGTCATCCAGCTAAATGCCTTAAAGCGCTGGAACGTGAGCTGCAGCAGCAAGGGATCCAAGAGCGCAACAGCAGGTGAATCCTGGCGGGGAGACACCGCTTAAGCAGTTGATGATTTATCACCATGTTGGCAGTCGCACTTGCCACTGGGATGCAACCGAGCACTTGGCCCCAAGGATGCCACAGCAGGAGAAGGCAGGCAGAAGGCAGAACCAGTCTGGAGCCGGAGTTGGGCGGAAGTGATTTACATTTACATGGCGAACATTCTCAACATTTTGAGAATAGTTTTGAGGTTGCCGGCGCACAGGGAAAGGCAACCCAGATAATAGCCGGATCAAGGTAGTTAATGTATCAATTTGGCCCAACTGTGTGTGCATCTAACTGAAAGGAAGTGCCGGGTAATTTGGGTTCGGGGAATCCCAGTCCTGACAAAGATTAAATGCTGCAACGGATCTCCCACTCCCTAATGCGACAATAACTTTTCACTCCGGGCCATTTATAAGGCAAGACAGAACATCAAACTTAAAACTAGCTGCGGGACAAATCAAAACAAAACCCAAGTCCTCAGTTCCTTGAACAATTAAGCCAGACACATTAGAGGACCAGACCGCCTGATAACTGGAGGAGGGACCAAAGCCACAGAAAGGCAGCTCATCTTTGAGGCCAGATGCCGGGTTCTTGTCCGCAATTTGCACATCAAGTTGCTCTCGCCTCACCTCAACAAATCTGGGCCAGGCATCCAATTACGAGCCATCTGGCGCAGATGCCGCTCCAGCTCAAGCTCCAGCTCCTGCCACTGCCACTGCCACTGCTCCTGCTCATCATCTTTTACAAAACTTGGCAAATTAACACGAGCCCTGCCCCTTCTGAAGTACAAACAACTGACCTCTGGGCCTCTGGGTTGTTCGTTGTTCGTTGTTCGTTGTGCGTTGTACGCTGTGTGTTGGCCGGAAATCAACATCTTAATTTAAAGTTGAAACTATGAATCTCTGATGAAGTAATTGGCAGCTTGAGAACTTCAACCGCCGCACACTTGGGTAAATATGTTGCAGTTAAATTAATTATTGAGAGAAGAAAGAGCAGAAGGTAACCCGCAGCAAATCTTAAATTCAAATTACACTTCAACCCGAACAAAAGGATAACTTTGGCGGGCGAAACTTTCGACTCAATTTCGGTGGCAAATAAATTTCGAAATCCGTAAAGCCCAAAGCGACGACGTTTTTTGGGGGCAAGCAAGCACTCTCAATTCTGAAACTAAATCCCAGCCCAAAACCAAGCCGGCAAAACCAACTTCAAATTATTTGGCAGCGAGGCAGACAAACTGTCAAAGTGTTCCTGGTGTGGCTGCCAAAAAAGTTGCCAAGCTAAACGAGTGACGACGAGACGAGGCGACCCACGGAATCGGAATGAAATTCAACTTGCTATTGAAGTATGTGCCAAAAAGGCAAGGGAACGTGCCGAAGCCGAAACCGAAACCGTAGCCGGGGCTGAGGAGCCCAAAAACCGAGGCCCACCCACCCACACAGGATACACCTTTACGGGCAGGGTGTGGAAGGTGCTAAAGCAATTTCCGCTCCGAAATTGTTGCATAAGTTGGAGGAGATTCCGATCCCCTTTCAAAATACATGCTATACGTATATA
Source organism: Drosophila ironensis (assembly GCA_021223825.1). NCBI lineage: Eukaryota > Metazoa > Arthropoda > Insecta > Diptera > Drosophilidae > Drosophila > Drosophila ironensis. The sequence continues at coordinate 315,775 of JAJJHQ010010498.1, forward strand.
TAGGTGGCTATACATATATCTATAGATTGGGATGTGCAGGGGGATACACACGAAGGGATATATATTTGGCATAGGCAGACAGTCCTCATCGTCTGACAGTTTTGTGTGGATTTGTGGGCTGAGCCGGGCGGCTGCCTCTGACAGTTGCTGGAAAATTACATTATACAATTTATGCGGCTGCCAGACAGCCGGGCTGCCTTGCCTTGCCTTGCAGCCAGCGAGGGAATTCTCGGAGTTGTAGCCGAAAGGTGGAAATTGCCACCGCCAAAAGAAATGAAAACTAACTATAAATAAGCGAACGGAACGAAATGAAACGGAACTTTTGGGGTTATCAAATGGGAGGTTGGGTGGGATTTGGGTGAAAAAGGTGCCACAACTTATGGATAGTTGGGAAATTGTTTTCCCTTCAGCCGATTTCGATTAAGGCGAAAGTTGCAAAAGGTTTCCCGCGAAGAAATGTAACTCTACGAAAGCTTTGCTTTTATTCCAGAAAACCTGGCATCGGGGAAGGTAAATAGAAATATGAAAACTGAATTATAGGTTTGAATTGATTCGAAAATGCACCCTTGAATAAATTGCTTTAAATAAATTTTTAACTTACAGAATTGGAAAAACTTGAATCACTTTCAAAGGCAAATCCTAGCCCAATTGATCGCTTTTCAATATTTTCGACTCTCTAGCTTATTTTATTTTCAGCATCAGCAAATAATTTCTAAAAATAAAAGCCCATTTTTGAGCACATTTACCGAGATGACCCAATCGAATTTCAAACAAATCTCTGGTCACTTTTGCTGACAAGAAAATTAATGTCAGGCCCTCAATTTTCGATAAATTTACATAGAAAACGAGGCGAAGCCACCTAGTTAACCTCCCATTTATCGGGGAGTTTTTTCGCTGATTCCGTTTCAGGAGCTTAAGAAATGGCGGACCATTTTTCAATAAAGTCCAATCAACTAAAACCAACTCGCAGACTGGTCACTAAATCAATGAATTCTGCGCTCTCCTCCGGTCATCCCGTGTCCTTTTCGTTCGCATTCTGTTCATTTCCTGAGAGTTTTTCGTTTTCTTTTTTTTTTGGTGGGGAGGAGGAGGGGAAAGCTGAGGGGGGGTATGTTATAAGTCATTAACTTTCTAAATAATCGCCGCAGCGTGTCAACTTTGGTCGTTAAACTTTCATCAGTCGGACTAAATTGTGAGGTGAGGCCGACAGGGGAGAAATCCACAACTCTCGGCGACAAAAAATTAAGCTCCCAGGAACAGGAGCAAAGGACCAAAACTGAGCGAAATTTATAGCACGATATTATTTTCCGCTCGATGAGCAGAGAAGTTGTGAGGCGACTTTTGGCACTCACTGTAATTCTCCTAGCGGACAAAGTGTGCTCATCCCCGGGTCTTCTTTTTATTTTATTTTCGGTGCGGTGCGGTGCGGTGCGGTGTGGTGCGGTGTTGGTGCGTAACTGAGCACAAAAAAATGTGCCACATTTTGTGCCATAAATGAAGACATTATATACGTATACTTGTACTACATATAATTTCGTATATACACAAGTGTGTGCCAAGATTAACGGTAGACATTGTAAGACACTTAAAGCTGTTGAAGATTTTTGAGTTGCTTTATGGCCGAGGGGGTTCAATGAACTATATGATGATGCCTCGTATGATATATGGCTGCCACACCCACACCGGCACCGGCACCAGCTTCACTGCTCACTGCTCCGTTACAAGGGAGAAAACGAGCCAGCAGGTGAGGTGGCCATAAATTTATTATACGAGAAATAAAAGCAGTTTAAAGAAATGAAATATTTACGAAGAAGCAGAAAACTGGGCGCCCAACCAAAAAAAAATGGGACGGGAGCAGTTATGAACATGAAAAGAAAAGAAGTCCTTGCAGTCAATTGAGTGGGGAGGGACGAACAGCAGCAGCGCCCAGAAAATGTCAAAGGCATAAACAAAAGAAATAGATTCGCATTAAATAAAGTGCCACAGTCCAGCGGGTTTATCAGAAATATTGTGCCACCGGTCCTTTCACCTTTGTCAATTAGTATTTTAAGTATATTAGGTACGTGTGGGCGGGCAGCAGAAGAAAGGGTCCGGACTTCGAAGGACTGCCGGCCTGTCCCTCGTCAAAAGCCGCAGTATTTCACGCTTGGGGCAGCTTTCGCATTAAATCGACCTCGCTGTGCAGCAGTTGGTTAAAAAGCATTTTCTGCACATTTAAGCACATAAATTACGAAAGAGAAATGCAAAAAAAAAGAAACACAATAAAAGCATCAAAAACGTAAGCGCGTCATATTCAATTATGTGTATAAATCAAAATATTTTTGGGGTAAATAAAATAATTGTGCGCGGGATGGAATACCTTTTTATGTTACTGTCGCCCCAGTGAGATGGATTCTGGACACGCGCCATCGTTATTCGATGGGGCCCTCGGTCATATTATTTCCATAAATTTGCTTTCATTTCCAATTCCGTTTCCGCAACTTCAATCGATTTCAATATGCAATTCCCAGCGGCAGGCCCAGATACAGGCAGCACAAGCCGACGGCCGCAGGAGCCGCAAAATATTTAGCGACCAATGCAAATGATTTATGGCGTTAATGTTCTATTTATGCGTTTATTTAATTTGTGTGTCTGCCCGCCTGTCTGTCTGTCTGTCTGTCTGTCTGTGCGTTTCATCCTCATAATTCTAAGCCCGAATGTATATCGTAGGAGTATGTGTATGTCTATCTGTATCTCTATCCCTAACCACTTGCTCACAGCCATCAGTTGATTTGTTTATTATGCAAATTTTTCGGGGCCGCTGTTTGTTTGTTGTTTTTCCTTTTTTCGGTGCTGCGTTTTCTTCTACCGAATTTCCCCCGTCCCCTGCTAGCGCAAACATTAAACTGCAAAATTACCATTTATGCAATTCATGCGGAAATACAAACAAAAGTCAATTTTATGGGGCAGCATTTTTCTTTTGCTTTCCCTACGATTTGGTTTATTTTTTCGCTTTCTTTTTTTTTGGTCGGGTGGAAACCCTGCATAAGTGGGTTCCGTTTGGGGGCTGTCATTTTTTTAAGTGTTGCCGTTATTACAATATCAGCTGGCGGAAGATTTCATTCGCTCTCTGTGCTTTATACGTTAATAAATTTTTTATACAATATTACACAGTTTAGGGTGTGGGAACCGGGGCGTAAATGGCATATCAAAAATAAAATGATTATTCTTTTTTCCCGCTTCTGAAATAATTTGTCGCGTGACAATGGAGGGCAGGACTCAACAGGCAAACACATAAGCTGACAACGCTGCGTATACGTAATATGAATATGAAGGGGGCCCAATCGGGCTTCCAATGCGAAACAATGCGAAAATTTTCTGGGAGGAAGGAAGCGCTGGCAGGTCATCAAAATTGATGCCCTGCATGGGTAGGTGGGATAAATAAATAAACACACTGCCGGTTTACCATTCTGAGGTCATAAAACCCTAAAAATAGGCCTTAAATATTACAGAGCATCGCCGTAAAATGTCTATCTCCCTAAATGCCAAGATTTCCCTTTAATTTATTAAGTTATTCGCCAAAACATTTCACTTGTTTAATGCTTTTTATCAGCATAAATTCTTTAACGAACTTTGAATTCCACGAGTGGGGAGGTAAGTGAATTTGAAACTTGACGAAGTTAAAGTAGCTTAAAGTTGATAGTTTTTTTATTGTTGCAAGTTCTTAACATGAAAGTTTTGCTTGAAAGGGATAAAGAAGGGATACGGAAGGGTGAGCAAAGAAACTTAATAAATTAATGGAAGTTCCGATAATAAAGGTAGTTCAGCACTGTATTTCTTAAGTTATCTTCAAACTTATTAAGATGCATTATAATGGATTAACCAATTTCATAAATATGTTATAATTTTTGAGCTCTTCAATTGCCTAGACTTTGTGAATTTGAAACTTGACGAAGTAATGTAGCTTAAAGTTGATAGTTTTTTATTGTTGGAAGTTTTAACATGAAAGTTTCGCTTGAAAAAGGATAAAGAAAGGAACAAAAAGTGTGGCCAAAGAAACGTAATATACGAATATTTGTGAAAACTCTGATAATAACGGTAGTTCAGAACTGTATTTCTTAAGTTATCGTCAAACTTATGTAGATACATTTTGAATGGTTATTTTTTTAGTTTAAATGCTCGAAATTCATTAATTTGTAATAATTTCAACGCTCTTCCATTGCCTAGGCTTTGATTTTCAATGTTTCAAGGGAAAGTTAATACAATTTTAAACAACTAGCAAGGGAGGCAGACAGGCAGGGAAGGAAATAAAGAAGTTTTGTGTCAATCGGCCCCAGCACGTACACCATTTTATGGCAGCGACTGTGGCAAACAAAGTTGTGATGGAGATGTGCAAAAGTCATAGACTACAACAATGAAATTATTTGAATTTTTGTTGGCTTCTTTCATTTCTTCTCGTATTTTAATATGCTGGCAAGTCTTGAATGCAGTCTGCGAGTTTTCCCCTCAGCTCTGACATATTTCCCAGCACCCCCCTTCCATATCTGTGGCATTTTATTTGTCACGCGTTTTTATCACTTTACGTGCGGAGTCTGGCCACTGTATACGAGGGTCTATATATGTATGTATATAGTATGTTCCAGCGAGGGTTCCAGCATCGGATTATCACATTTGCATATGCCGCCGTCGACTGGCGCTACTCTCTCGTGACATGTTCACGATGATGATGATGAGCATGGGGACAGACGATGATGATGGAAGTGGAAATGGCTGTGGAAACGGAGGTGGAACCGGAATTGGGGATGCGAAATGCGAAATACGAAATGCGGAATGGAAATGATGATGAAAGCAATCCCCCAAACACACATGAGCCGCACGGAAGCCCCATGACGTGTGACATTCGCTGTTAGCGACATTTTACCGTACCCGCCAACTGGGTGGCAAAAGGGGAGGAGGGTTAGGGGGTGGCTTGGGGACTGATCAGGATTGAATTACACACACAATCCGAGTACTCGGCCACTTTGATTGCAAATTTCAACTTGCCCGTGCGTGGGTGTGTGGGTGTGTATGTTTGTGGGGGGGAAACATGTTGACAAATATTTTATTATCACATTTTTTATGATTTTACGAGTCCCCGGATATGAATCACTGAATAACGCAAAACGTTAACCGCAAAAAAACCAAGCAAAAACCATCACTCATGAATAGTGTGCAACAGAGACCAAAACCGAAATCATTTCAAATTGCGGACGGAGACAGCGGAGATGTTTTTGGTCGTCGGCTCACCGTTTTTATCCATTGGTTCCAGCAGAATTTAAACTCCTCCCGGTCGATGAAGCCATCGCCGTTCGTATCGAAGACGGCGAATATCTGCTCCAGGCGCTCCGGCGGCACATCGTAGATATGTCCCTTGTCGTTGCGGAACAGGGCCCGGCAGATTATCGAAAACTCGGCCAGATTTAGGCGGTCATCGCTTCGGGGAGTTACGTGGGCGAAACAAAAACATAGACATAAGTTAGCCTGGTTTTCAGCGGGGGGGGGAGAAGTGCCCCAGATAAAAAGTACTTTATGCGATTTAGTTGGAAATACCAATAATATTGTTTGCAATTGTATATCAGGTCGATGGAAGCTTAATGAGAACAATAAGCTTTAAATAGGCAACGGGGGAGAGTAACACAGTCTTAAAATTTTCAAGAATTTAGACAAACCTTTTGTACTCGTTTATTTAAATTAATAAGCTACACAATATAAATACTTTTATTTTGAATTACCCTACTAAAAAATACAGAAAAAAAAACTAAATAACTCAAGTTTATTTTAAACCACAAGCCTCAGATAAACCCCTATTAATAGATTCATAAATGCTACGACAAAATTGAACGCATAAAATATCTACTTATTGCAGATGAATCCTTTGGAATATATGTACAACCTCTCCCATTTAAGAACAAACCACTGCAATTACCCTACTAAAAAATACAGAAAAAAAAACTAAATAACTCAAGTTTATTTTAAACCACAAGCCTCAGATAAACCCCTATTAATAGATTCATAAATGCTACGACAAAATTGAACGCATAAAATATCTACTTATTGCAGATGAATCCTTTGGAATATATGTACAACCTCTCCCATTTAAGAACAAACCACTGCAATTACCTGTTAAAATCTACATAATATAAATGCTAAAAGCGAAAATCTTAAGTAAAGTTAAACCACGATTAAAAACTTAACTTTCAAATATCTACTTCTTGCAGATGCATTTAATTTTAAAATTTGTTTACCATTTAAGAGAAACAACATTGCATTTATCTGCCGAAAATAAATGCAACTTAACCCGAACATGTGCCCATTGAATTTCCATTAAATGATTTCCATAAATAAACTAATTGCCAAATTAAAAACGGCGAAATTGTCAATTAGGTTGCAACGCGTGCTTCAAACGAAACTGCATTCGCTCCGCGTTTATTTAATGCAAATTGAAACATATAATTCCTCGGAAAGCAACGATTTATTTATTTGAACAACGTGGTTTCGCGTATGCTTTGCGCTTTACCAATTTGTTTATTTGTTTTGGCAAATAATTTACTTTGCGGTTTGGCGGACTTTTCCAGCAAATGTTAATTATATAATTAGAAACGAACAAAAGCAATAATTGTCGCGAAAAGCCCATGATTGGGCTTATGTAATTAAGAAATTAATTTATTAAACACTTGGCTATTTGCTTAATGCTGGACTATTATTATTATAATTTTCGCCTGCCCCCGTAACTCACCCATCCTTGTCGAATGCCGTGAAACAGGCGTCCATTGCTGAACCGTTTGAATCTTCGATGACAATTGGCGGTGTAGGTGAATCCATAACGACGACGGCGACGACGACGACGACGATGTTGCCAAAGCCAACAAATCCAAACAGCCAGCAACTCTCACTTAATGAAGCTCCCGCAGCTGCAAGTTAAAGTGAAGCCATCAATAATAACAAACACAGGAAACTCTTATCCTGCGAGCTCTACACACTCTCTACACAGAGGGAAATGACTGCTACAGTTGCGGTTTTTAAGCCAATAAATTCCTTGATATATTTTCAAATTTCCAAAGCTTATATATGCCTTCAAGACTGCATCAAGTAATAGTTATTTTTCTATTTACATATATATTTAAATTAATTTTTTGGGCTTGTGCACTCACTATCCCACTCGCTCTTGTGGTGTGGCTTTGGGCCCGGCTCAGCCCGCTCAGCTTGAACGCTTGCCAGTTACTGAAAAAACTGAAAAACTGCTCTCGCTTGGCGGCATTCTGCTCGTTTCGATGGCCAAAAGCGGGTTGCCTTTGCCTTTTGGCTTTTCCGTTGCCGCTGCCGCTGCCGTTTGCCGTTGCTGTTGCTTTTCCCCCCAATAGATTTATCGAATAAACAACCCACCGCCCGCTACCTACCGCTACCTACATCTTTTTACCAGCCAGGCCATTGTCATGGCGACGACGTCATCTTGTGGTTTATTTTATTTATTTGATTTTCATCAAACACCCGCACACTCCACTCCACTCCAGTCCACAGGCACAGCCACAGCCGCATTCACATCCCCAAAACCCACACCCATCCACACACCAGGCCAAGTTTTTGTGGCGGCGCCCGCAGACGATTACCTGGTGGCGTTTTTCCTAATCAACAAAGTGCGCGCATTACACTGCGAAATTGTGGTACATTCCTAGAGAGCACAATTAAAACAAATAAACAGAACAGAAACCAAACAAAAACACTCTCATTTGTAGTGCTTTCAATTGCCATTTGTTATTTTGCAATAGTTTACAGGCATTTAAAATAAACTTTAAAGCCACCTTAGTAAGGTATTTACTGGGTAAACAATACAGACGTAGAGACACATGGGGCGTATGAGTAATTTATTCAAAACAAATACCCGGCCTTGCTTGTACTTCAAATAAATAAATGAAAAAAATAGAAATAAACAGAAACTGAAGAAATGCAAATGTTAGCAACACAATTGTTAAATTTAATTGTAGCTTGAAATCATAGGGAAATACAAAATTAACAATATTTGAGTTTGTTGGAATTCCTAGTGGAATTGAAATTGGTCCTATCAATTTGGTTCTATATTTTAGGCACAAAGTGTTTGCATTTCAATTTATTCACATTTATTAAATTTAGCATTACACTTTTGCCAAACAATCTCTAGTAATCTTATGAATATCTTCAGCAACTTAAGGTACAAAGTGTTTTCCCTTATGAATAAAGTAATTTCTGATAAAGAACTGGTAAATAAATTATATTTTGGCTGAACCAAGACCTTATTTTCTATCTGTAATCCAGTATTTAGCCGACTGTTTCACCAATAACTTCACGCGAGGACTTTAGGCCCACGGAGTTGTTAATGGCAGGACACCGGGAGGCAAATGCGAAAGTTTTCGACATTTAGCCTCCAAATGCGGGCCTCCCCGCCCCGGTGCGAGTCAGAAGTCGCAGTTGATTGTTGCGGGGCTGGATATGTGAGAGCCTTTTTCAAAAGCGTCAACTAAGTGAAACGAATAACTTGAAGGATCGAAGGAACGGAGCAGAGGTGGCAAGTACAGTTGCGCTTTGGGCTCTCGAGTTACCTGCCTGCTAACAAGGCCAATTGCGTTGCCCGCCTTTGTTGCTGCTGTTTCAATGTTCAATTCCGAGTGATTTCCCCGAAACTCAAGTGTCAACTTTTCAGCCAAGTTAACAAGGTAACTCAGACACGCGGCCCGCTTCAAGCGCCTTTAATAATTCCCCTTTTGAGATATTAGTTTTTAAGCCCCCGCTCGGGGGTTTTCTTTTATTTGAGTTTGGTTTTCGAGAAAATCTCTGCTCCCTATCCCTCTGTGGCTGCATACATTTTACCTGCAGCTTATAATATTTCCATTTTCCATCTGTCCAAGACCCCTTTTCCGTTCCCCGACCGGTAAGCCGCAAAGCCATAGATTTCCATTTAACTTTTAGTCCTATTTCATCCAGAGCTACCCCAGCTAAGCTCCCAACAATGTGTCCTGGCTGCTCCTTTTCTCTAACTCTCCTTATTTTTTTTTTGCCGCTCCTCTAGTACAACTAATGCGCAGCAGGCGATAAATTTAAATTTAGACATGAATGTACATGTGTGTTTACTTAATATTAAAGATTTATGCACAATATGTTGGCCGCATAAGGTACACAAAAGGCCGCAATAAAATACAAAATATATCCCAATGATTTATGTGGGCCGAAATAAAAAGGCAAAAAGTCAAAAACAGGACCGAATTGATCGGCGAATATCGCTTTAAATTGCTTACACAATAACAAGTTTTCGGTTTAATTTGGCCCAATAACTTTTGGCCGGAGATAAACAAACATAAACATGGGCAAAATGCCGGCGAAACGATAAAAATGCGCATAATTTCGCTGAGCTCGGCACAAAGTTTGCCCAAATAAACTTAAGTATAACTTCGTGTCCATCCGCCCCCTGGGAAAAATCCAAACCCAAAGACGCTTTCTCGGTACTGGGGGTCCCGGTTCGGGGTTTTCTCTAAGAGGCGCCCCGAAAAACACACTAATTGAAAACTATTTTTGGACGGCAGCTCCTCTCCTGGGCGCTTTGGGCCTTCCCTGGGCGCGGGTTCTTGGGTTTCGGGTTAATATGTAAATGGCGGATAACGCGAAATGTGCAAACTTTGGCTGCGAAACAATTTACGCGGCATTAAGCGAAACGCGTGCGCACACCTCACCTCAGTCCCGGCCGGGAAACCAAGAACTTGGAACGAGATTGCGACTGCGACCGGGACTGGGATTGGGACCTGGAATTGCTTTCGATTAAAGTTGTCGACGTCAAAGTCATTGACTAAATAAAGAGAGCACATCCCATAAAGGACGGCAAAAAGCGGCAAAGTAGTTAGCCCCAGAAAAAAACAGAAAAANGTTTCGGGTTAATATGTAAATGGCGGATAACGCGAAATGTGCAAACTTTGGCTGCGAAACAATTTACGCGGCATTAAGCGAAACGCGTGCGCACACCTCACCTCAGTCCCGGCCGGGAAACCAAGAAATTTGGAACGAGATTGCGAATGCGACTGGGACTGGGATTGGGACCTGGAATTGCTTTCGATTAAAGTTGTCGACGTCAAAGTCATTGACTAAATAAAGAGAGCACATCCCATAAAAGACGGCAAAAAGCGGCAAAGTAGTTAGCCCCAGAAAAAAACAGAAAAATAATGCGGGGTTTGGGAAAAAAACTTTGACAATTTGAAGGGGCACAAGCACAATCACGGGATGGAAGCGAAAGTTTCCTAAATGAAAGCCAGGGCAAAGAAAAACGAGGGAAATAACGAAGCCAGCACGTGTCCCGATTATGAGTCTGAACTGCTGAGGCCAAAAGGTGAGACCAGGATAATGGCGATGGCGAGGTTTTCGTTTCGTCTCGTTTGGGGGCGTCAGGGTGTCGACTCAGCAGGTTAAAACTTCAATTGTGACACGGAACAGATTTCAAGTTTTGGCCCCAATAGATTTTGATGGCCGTGAATTGTGCAAACTTTTCTGTGGGACATGGAAGGAAAGGTGAAACCACTTGACAGTCTTTAGTTGCTCACAACAGGGAGTGTCTCCTTAATTGGAATAATTGATTATTGTGGTTCAGGTATTGTGAGGAATTATGGTTGGTTCAACAGCTGAATTATGGTTTTTTCTAACAAAAAACTTGGGAAATGCTTGGCAGTCTTTTACCTGAAAATTTTAATCTTTGGCAAATCCAATCAATACCCCAATATTTCCATTTCTCGTGCTTATAATCAAATCAATAGAAAGATTTATATGAAAGCCATATACCTATTACTCTGCTTAAATTTTGGATAAAGTATGGTGGTGCCACAATTTTGATTCAATCAAATTGTGAGTAGATGAAAACATTCCCCTAGTACTCACACAACTCATCCTTTCATCCCTTAACCCCCTGTAATGCTTACATATTCGGCAAATCAAACACATTTCTTTGGCGCGCGGAGGGTTAATCAGGTGGGCGAGACCCTAAAATTGAACTTGTTATTTCAATTTTCCATAGAAGCCATCGAATCCGCAAAGCACTTCACAAACTTCTAATGCTCTTTCCAAGGCCAGCAAAAAAGGAGGAAAACTTTAAGCTGCCACCATAATTCAGCAGACAGGAGCAGACAGGAAAAGCAGAAAAAGCGGGTGCGGGTGCGGATGCGGATGCGAAAGGTGGTGGGGGGGCGAAGCGCGGCGTGGAAAGCGGGGGAAAGTCTTGCATAATTTGCCTGCAAAAGCGCTGAAAAGTAAATTACCGCCTAAGACTTCCTGTATTCGGTGTTTCGGCGGTGGGCGTGTCAAAAGTAGCTTGTCAAGACGATGGGATCAGCTAATAAACCACGCTTCCCAAACGAAACGGGAGCCACAGGATCCGCAAGGAGCAGAAGCCAGGGAGCAGAAGCCAGGGAGCAAAAACAGACACAGGAAGCGGGAGCCAAGTGGAGCATTTAAAAGCAAACGCCTCCGGGGTTCGTCAATTGAATTGCCAAAAAATTTAGCAGCTTCTGCTTGGGTGGATTTCGATGGAGTGGAGTGGATCGAAGTGGAAGTGGAAATGGCCGGGTGATGAAAGCATCTTGGGAGGGGCATGTGGGCGAGTGATACTCTCACATACACCCCGGAAAATGGGGATATATACATAATTCGCATTAAACCTACCGGTTCGGAGTTATTAGATTATTTTTGACAGTATCAGGGAAATGAAGGTAAAAGGAGATGGCTATAAGGAGCTGCCTATACAATCTACAAATTTTTTCTGTTATATTCTTCTCATATTAGTTTAAGAAAATATTATAAATATTCAGCTTCTCATATCAATTTAAAATTCAAGGTTCTAAGAAAATATATATATTCAACTTGTTTTAACAATATTATTTATGGAATAAATTGAAAGCATATATTTTAGTAATAAAGATTGAATTAAAAGGGCACCAAGCTTTATGTGTTTTTAATATCAAATTTAATTTTAACTGATTTAATTAAAATTTTTTATGATTGCCAAACCATTTACCTTGATAATTGAATATTCTTATGTTCATTAAAATTAAAAGCCTGTCAAAGACAATATCACATTTCCTTGTGAAATATTTAGCCACTGACAATTGAAATTATTTCCCCACAATTGCAATATTTTTTTCAATGTCCTGGCCTGTAGGCCATGCGTGTTGCCTATAAAAGGCTTTTCATTTTTTTTTTTGGTTTTTTTCGGTCTTGGTGTGCTGCTGTGCTCTGGTTCTTTGTGTGTTGGGGTTTAATGCAGGCACGTCAGCAACAGCAATTTGGAAGGATGCGGCAGGATCAAGGGAGCAGGCGGAAGGCGCAAGGACGACAGGCTACGACATTGATGGATACGCAGTTAAGGAATGCCGAGTCAGCCCTTGCCTGCAGTAGAGGTGTCAGTCAGTTCCTCAGTTCGTCAGTCATCACAGCCTTCCATCCAGCGATCCAACCAGGCCAGCCACCATCCATCCATCCAGCCATCCAGCCATCCATCCATCTATCCATCCAGCTATCCTTCCTCGGTGAGGATGTGTGTGATGGGTGGTACGTGGTTGGCTTTTATCACTTGTTAGTATCTAAAAATACGTGGCCCACATGCCGCCTCTCATTTCATTTCATTTCACTTGGTTCAGTTTGGTTTTTCATTTGGTTTTCGGCTCCCACCTGCCCGTTTCGCGCTTAAATACGAAAATGATAAATTGCCATTTTGGCTGCGGTCCCTGGTGCGGCCTCCGAAAGTGCGACCCCAGCGTTGTTGCCACTGCAGCGGGCTCGAGTTTGTTTTCGGCCAAAACTGTTTTTGGCGCATTGGGTCTTTGTTGGAGGTTGCGGCCGGACGGGGCCCTGAAAAATGCTCGCGTTACGCGCCACCGATGTCGACGCCCAGATAACACTAAAACGCGACTACGTGGCCCATGCAAACACTAATGCCAATAGCAATACCATCTACCAGTTACCAGTTACCAGTTACCATTGCGATTCCCCCCAAAACAAGCAGGCAAATAGAAAGGCAGGCTAACGGCCAACACCCACGCATCTGCATACTCAGATGGAGCCGACCAGATAGCCGGCAGCGTTAATGGGCGGACTCGGATCGTTGATTTTCAGGCGAAGGAGCGCCGGTAAGCCAGGGAGCCAACTCAGGCACAGTGGCCCCAAATTGGATTGGAAACTCCTCCACCGGAAGCTGTAATGTCATTGCAACGCTTCCTAGTACACAGAGAAATATTCAACAGACGGGAGTTTCAGATATTTACTCATTTAAAGAGGGATTAAAAAAGTGAATAAAAAAATTGATATAAATAAGTTTTACCAATCTGTGCTGGGTAATACTTGGTATACCAATTAAGGGAATAAATATGAATTCTACCTTTTTACCGGAATATATAGGCACTTCAATTTGAAATGTATAAGGTTAAAATGTATAGGGTTCCAAGCTTAAATTATATAGCAAAAGAGCGAATAAATTTGTATTGCTTCTACCTATGTACTGCAATATCTCAGTATTTAAATTTGACTTAATTTTTGTTAGCCAAAACTTGTAATTCTTTGATTCCTATTGATATTTCTCCAAGGATTTTTAAATAGGTATTGTAATAACTATTTATTTTTTACAAACGTTTCGTTTCAACTTAAATAAAACCATAAAAACGCTGAAATATTTGGCAACTTTAATTACCAAACTATTGTGCAAATGAATTGAAATAACAAAAGTAAGTACTACAAAATTAAATTAAAGCCCAACTGCAACCAAGATTTATTTCCCCATCCAATAAAACTCAGCAAGTTCCCCAATAATAACCCCACTTGCCGGAAAAAGCATTGCGGTTATAGACTGCGGTTGTCAAACAGCATTTGTTGAGTGTTTAGAAATTACCATCAATCACTTAAACTTTGGGATGGCAAAAATTTAATGATTTATGGACGGCATCTGCGTGATTCCTGAAAACTTCAAAATAAATCACAAATCTTTTGTATGCAAAAAAGATTGCGGAAATCATTATTAGCTTAAATTTGAATGCCCCAAAAAGCCAAAGCCAAAGTGAAATGGCCAGAATTTCATTAACTTTTCAACAGCTAATGGCAAAATGGTATCCTGCTACCGGTTTAGGTCTTCATTGAAATGGGAAATTCTACATTGGCTTTCCTGCACCAAACTAAACACTCTTTTTTCCGTTTGTGATAAACACTTTGTCCGACACTCGCTGCCTTTAATGTGGAAGCCATCCACACACAATTACCCATAAGAACCCTTTTGGCATTACACCAGCTCCCTGTTCAAAGGCCATGAACCTCGTCCTCGTCTTCGTACTCATCCTAATCTGACATTGCAGCTTATCCCCCCAAACAAAATGGCACACAAAAAATTGGGGAAAAAAGGAATTTCGAGAAGGGTTTCGACACACAGCACAACACACAACACAACACAACACCACACCACAGAACAACCGAAACACAAAAAGAAAACCACTCACCGCAGAGCCAACTCAATTTGGTGGCCATCATTGCCAAACGGCCAAAAACACGGACAAAACAGTCGCAGCAAACTTCAAATGGCAAATGGCGCACAACTTCATTTAAAAGGCATTACGACAAACATTTTTGGGCCAAAACAACTGCGATCCCCGGCCAACGAGCGCCGGCCAAACAACAGTTTGCACCTTTTTGGGGCGAAAAGCGTTGACATAAACGCTGTTGCCCATTAGCATTTTTTATGCATTAATGACAAGCCACAAAAATGGACACATCGTCATGCATATGAATGAGCGCAAAGGGCGGCGCAGGAGGAGCCCCCAGGATATCCTTTCGTACCTATCGACGTGTGGGCCGGGATACACATGCCCAGCACTGTCAGGATGTGCCAGGACATCCCGGCTGTGGGTGTTGGTGTGGGTGCGGGTGCGGATGTGCAATGTGTCCCGAACGCGACAATAGACACTAAAACTCATCACGCTGTGCGAAACGAGCGCAGGATAAAAAGGGTCCAACGAGCGGATCGGAAGCTGAATGGGAAGTAACCTTCCCTCCGTACATACCAATTAATTGGACTGCTTTGGTCCTGAATTGGATGGGAATTGATTTCGGGTAGGTCATTGAAGGCTTTCCGATTGCAAATCAAAGATTTCTGCAGAGCGTTGGCTTCTTGATTGCATGGCTTTCATTAGAACAGGAGATAATGTGCCGTTTCTTGAAAATTAACTTTAAAATATCACTAGATTGGCCCTTTTCAGGGCCATAAAGGTTACTCCTTCCTTTTTATTAAGGTTACCAATCGTTAAGTATACGCCACTTTAACCAGAAAAAGAAAATAGTTCTTTCTTTATACAAATATTTTAAGAAATCAGTTTAGACTTTGAATTGTAAGTTATTTCTCCATTAGGAAACCCTATAATTTAAGTATTTTTAAATAAAAAATCTAGAAAGCCACTGTATTCCTATAATCGGCTTAAAAACTGATTGACTACGTGTTTGCCATCCCGTTTTACGAATTGCTATTCAAAGGTAAATATTTTGTGAAAGCCCTAGCGCTTCATGAGAAATCAGACCATAATCGGGTTAGAAGAATGGCCAAACATTTATGGTTTATGGAATGATTCCCGCAAAGTTTTACGAATCGAAATGCAAAGGGAAGCAGATACTTTTATTTCTTGCTTTTCACAGTCGAAACCATAAAGAAGAGACCAATGTGCATGGCCCACGGTGGGGCCTAATAAATTCAGGCTCCGAAAAAAAAGGCAGAAAAAGTAAAAAAAGGATTTTTGACAAACTGCGTATAGATGGCGCACGATGGAGATAGATGGCGCCATTCTTGATAAGCGCTCCCAATTGCGGATGTTTTGAATAATCGATGCTTCCTGCTCTTTCATCAGACAAATATACACACACCACCTCCCGCTACGCCCCCACGTTTATTTGCCTTCTATGGCAAACTACAATTTTTTTTGCGCCTCCCACGACTGTGTTGATTTTTTCCGCATAAATTTCAACATCGAAGCGCTCGCATTTTGCATTCATATGCAAAAATTTCATTTCTGGTCTGCGCATTTTTATTTGCCAATTAAAAACAGCCGCAGGCTGCGATGGAGTCCTGCGGCAGCCTTTGCCGTCCCTGCTGGCGCAGCGCAAAAATTTAAATACAAATTGTTTGCAGTTTCTTCTATTTGGATCGAAGGACGGCTCCCCGGCTCGGCTCCACCTGCCTGCACCGGGCCAATTGTAGGTTGTTGCATTTAAATTGCACATTGAACTTTGACATTCCGATAGCGATGCGGCACAGCCCAGGCGATGGAAAGATAGGATAGCGCTCGGAGACCCGGCAGTTTCTGCCAGCCACTTTGCTAGGGAATCCCAATTTATTGGCCAAATATGCAGGCGGAACGGAACGGAACTAACTGCAGGCTAAACGCCAGGGAAATGTCAGGCGAGGGGGGCAAAAGGCGCCATTCGCAGACACAAAACTCGCTTGCACTGTTTGACTTCCGTAAATCAAACAAAATCTCACAAATATTGCCTTTAAATCAAGGGATATTGACGAAGAATATTGCAGTGGATATCCACCTTTATAAACTAGACAAATATTCCACTAAAGTATTATGTTATTCCCTTTTAGGCAACCTAACCTGTGTCTGTGATTCTCGTTACGGCACGTGTTGTTAGTTTACGTTATTGATTGCGTCATGAAATATTGAAAGATTGTTAGGTAAATTGTGGAACGAGCGCCCGCCCTGCCCGAGGGGGTGGCAGACTACGTGTATTTCCATTGCAAATGCAGGTCATGCATGCAATCGAAGTTGATTCAAGGATATTCCAGGAAACCGAAAAGGTCACCGCAATCACGGCGAGTTCGGGCAAAATTCAGCTAACTAGCAGAGCGGAACTGCAAAAGGTTATAACCTTTAAAGGGTGATAAAAATAGAAATTCAATTGGAAACTTATGTTGCGCAAAATCAAATGCTCCTTGTGCACCTTTCCCCCGGCTTGTTGGGATTTAATACTTTCTGAATGAAGCGCCAAGCCGTACAAAGGCCTGGCTTTAGGTCTTAACTAAAACTGAGGCCGGAATTTGCGTCGCAGAACGGCCACACGATTAAGTATACGCCCCGTTGTGCACACGCATTCAAATGGCCATTCAATTCAGGTCACTTGCCGTTGTCCTGAAACCCGAAAATTGTCCTCCCGGGTGGCTGGTGGGGGGGGCTGGGCGGCCAAGGATTTGATTTGATTTCAATTTCGGGCCACTTTAAATTGTCTTAACCTAAACACAAGTTGTCCCAGGCACACAAACTCAGATACTCAGATGCTCAGATGCTCGGAGACGGATGCAAACGCATAGATAAAGATACAGGACCTTTGTGAGGCGAATCGGGTCAGATAAATTAAGTAGCTTAGCAAGACAAAAGGCTGGAGAAGAATGGTCATTGAGCCAAACGGTTAAGCTGCTTAAAATCAGAGGCCTCATCCCCTCAGTTCCTCAGCCCGCCCGAAAAATATTCACCCACTAAGCCGAAGGGTAAAACTGAGGAAATTTTGGGGGAAAAACTAAAATAACAATAAGCAGAGCAAGAGAGGGAGGCGAGAAGGATATCCCTTCAAGTGGAAGCAGCTGCTTGATTGATTGATTGATTTAAATTAAAGGCATTAAGTGGTCGGCCGGACGTTGAATTTAATCGATCAAGGCCACAATTTCCCAATTGAAAATTGCTTTATGTGCGCCTTCAGCTGCTTAACTTCATCGTAATGTCATTTTCGGACCGACGACGAGATCCCGGGCCAGGACACTTCACTACAGTTCAGTTCATATTATGTCCTCGTATTTTATGACACAAACAGGCGGCGCCTCGCTCGAATTTACGTCGTCGCTCCTCTGGGCAACTTTCTTTCCCCCACCCCCATCGGGTGGGTTTCCTCCAGCTTTTCCTCCTATTCCCTTTTTTGTTTCTCTGGCATACCAAATAAACCAACAAATCAATTTGCCAGGTGCCAGGACACCACCGACGTCAGGAGCTACGCTTAGCTTTATTTCACTCTTGGCCGAGATTTATGAGCCAAGGGCGCGTGAGCCGGAAAAAAACCTTCGAACCTTTGGACGCAAACTGGCCGGGGTAAGGGACAGAGGGACGGAGGGAGTAGTGTGAGCAGCGGCAAATTGTTTTTGTCTTTCACTTTTCTTTACTGCTTGCCCGCCCAGGGAAAGGAAGGACACTTCCACAGCTCTCCGTGGGCTGACCAGTCAGCATTTATTATTTATAATAGTCGACGGCTCGTCTTTTTTGCCTGGCAACCTTTTCTAATAGATGGCACAGGGCCCAGTGCCCCATACCCCGTCCCCAATCCCGGCACGAAATTCCAATCCCCGGCCAATCCACCACCCACTAGAGCACTTTGTGCCACATTCAATTGCTTTACCGGTTTCTTGTTTTTTTGCCTGCTCCACCAGGCTGGCTGGCTGGCTGCTGGGCTGGTATTGCTATCAGTAAACATTTTATTGTCACACACTTGGCACAAATGGGACATCGCCGGCTGCCTCTATTTCCTTTGGCCCAGCCCCAGCCCCAACCCCAGCCTGGGCCAATCTCCACAGCCCGGTTATAGCCCGTAGATCTCTCGACTCTTATGCGGCAATCACGGCAGCAAACAGTCAACAATGAGATTTGTTTTTGGTTTAAGAGCCAAAGAGCTTTCCAATGCAATCTGCAATAGTCAAAGGTAATGCGGGGAACAAGTGAGGGCCGTAATGGCTTTCTATTCTGCTCAAAGAATTCCATAAAATATGGTAGCTAATAAAAAATGCTACGGGAATGCCGGGAAAATACGTTTCTTGGAAATCAAGGAGGCTTTAAGCCAAGCTCATTCTTAAACACATGTTAATTGTATTTACAAAATGATAAGGAATTGAGTTGCAAATACTTTCATGTATTTATTTAAGTCGTTAAGAACAAAATTAATAAAATACTTGCGCTTATAGCTCTAGGAAACTATAGTATGCAAATTAAACTTTTTTGATACAAACAATTGCAAACGCATAAAACTGTTGTATTATGTTTATACAACAATGCAACAGCCCCAAAGTTTATATTTTAATCCACAATATAAGCTGATATTGAGATTCACACTCTGTTGTAAGTTTCTTGTGTATTTTAGTTCAACTTTAATCGGATTTGTGAACACGGATTATTCCTTAAGTCCTGCCAAAAATTAATCAAAATTCCCAGAACATTCTAAAATAAATAAATAATAGTTAACATGGACAAGGGCAAACTGTTTTCAGTGCTGAGCCCCAATAACACAAACAATAGCTTTTAATTCGTTTGTTATTCAATTTTTTTCCTCTCAATGGCTTCCAGTTCCCAGGGTTTTCCGTAATATTTTTCCTGATTTTCCGCTCATTGTTGTCGCCCTTTCCCATTTTTTACTTACCTTTCCTTACTTTTGTCATGGTCTGTTAAGCCTTTTTGGTCATTTGACTTATTGGTTTTTGCGAAGGCGAAAGAAATTGTTGTCCCCGAGATCCCAGGATAATGCAGGTTCGGGTTGGGGTGTGGGGTGGCCTGGGAAATGCGTTTATATCGGGCTTTGAGCTGCACTGGACCGCACGGATTGAATACACGGAAAACGCCGCCCCTCACATGGCAAAGGCGTCGTCTGTTTGTTTTGTCCAGTCTCCATGGTGTCCTTGGTATCCTCCGGCTCTGTTTGTGTATTCTCGAACGACACACACAGGACGATAGCAGGGTCGGGGATGGGGGGTTGGTGGATCCCAGGAAAAGGTCACAAAACCCACGCACAGACATCGGGCGGAGGGAAAATGTGCCACATGGTAGGGTAGGGTAGGGTAGGGCAAAGTGTGTGTGTTGCACAAAAGAAATTGGTGAGAGATTGCAACAAGCAACGAAACGTATCAGGTTGCCGGGGCTGTTGGCAATACAAATTTGTATATCATTCAAATTGATATAAATAATACAACACCCACATGTGTCCGGGGAGCAGGCCATATCTATTTATGGAAATATGGAAATGTGATTTGTGACACATATTTGCCTTTGAAAAATTTGCCTGCCTGTGGCGGTGGCGGTTGCGGTTCCTCTTTCATTGTTGCGGATATCGAGTTATATTGATGGGCCACTCAAGTTGAGCAAATAAACGCAGATATCCCTTGCTTAGCAGAGATTATTATCCAGATTATTTATGCTATTAAAGTATTACAAACTCTTATCACGAGCCTCGAAACTTTTCCAATAAAAGCCGTTTTATCAACTCGAATAGGAACCTTTAAGGGCAGGCCAAAATGCTGTTTGAAGACCGGGCTGGTATTTTTGTTTTATTACTTTTTCGCCTGCAACATGATAGCTAGTCCATGGCCAAGGGAAATTTGATTGTATAATTTAATTAGTTGCAACAGCAGCAGCACTCAGACTCTGAGGGAAACTCTATAAATAACCCATTAAGTGGCCGCCGCAAACTTTATCTGCCCGCTGATGGTAATCATCCCCAGTTAACCGAAAAGTGCCCGCTTCCCAGGACTTCGACTCCATTTCGCTTCCAGGACTCCATTTGAGTGGCTTCGTTCAATTTTCAAACTGTTGTGCCGGGCAATTATTGTAAGTTTTTCGTTTCCATCTGTTCTCAATTTCACTTTAAGTGCTGCCGCCGCCACCGAGCTGCCACGCCTTCTTTTCAATTAAATGAACACCACCCTAGCCACTACCCCGTCCGCCGTCGCCGTCCGGCGTCCTTGGTCCTTTCGGGCCCTTTGGCCAATCGTTGGTTTCATTATTACCAAGTTGCCAAATACACAGAGACCAGAAAAAAGCAGCAGCAGCAGCAGCGGTAGTAGCAGCAGCAAGGCAAAAACAAAGAAGGCGAAAAATCCATGAAAATTGTTGCCACAATATTGAAAATGCGCCGTATTTGGGTCCCCCCGAAGTAGCTCCCATTACCCCCGCCCGGCGTACACAAAAATTGAGCAACAAATCCGCTGCCGTTGGAAAAGCAGAAGAAGAAAAACAATCGGCAGCAGATTAAGTTCATGCCATGCTGCAGTTACGTTTACAGTTACAGATTTCCACCACCACCACCCCCAGCAGCACCACCGCCCAACAAATTTCGTTGAATCGCTCGCTTGCCCCTTTTTCATATTCATTTTTGCACATTTTCTGTATGTATACATATATAAATACACCACTACCACGGTTGGGTGTGCTTGGCCCCAAAACAAATGTTGCCCGAAACCGATTTACACCCAAACTGTAGTAGAACCCATTCCCTGCATCCTTTCAGACTCTTTTCGTTTGCGCTTTTCAGGATCATTGGCAGCCCCATTGGAGGAGAGCGGGATTGGGCGGGGGGTAGCTGAGCAAACGTTGCGAAAATATGTCACAACATTTGTTACACATTTTCGGGTCAATTTTTTATTGCATCTCTCGGAAAACCCACCCAAAGCGACGCCCACACATGATCCGAAATCTTGTCACAGCTGCCGGCAACTGTTTGGCACTGGGAGCCCCCGCAATCTCGAAACCAAATCCCAGTCCCATATCCGGGGTCCCCCGTATCCTTGGAGCCCCGTTTCCATGGGTCCGAGGGGAGTGTCATTGACACCAAAGCGTGTCTTTTGGTGCCTTCAATTAAAAGCCATTCAGCTGTAAAATCGTAAACAGTTTTGTGCAGAAATCTGAAATCAGAGAGGCAGCTGGCGATGATGGCAAAACTATTTTGTCACTTTTAAAAAGACATCGTTGAAAGCGAAAAATAACTACGGAATGACCGGGCGGCAGCAGAGCAGTCATCGGGCTATCTCCCAAATGTCTCTTAATAGCTTGGAGTTCTGGGGAATACAATATGAAGAATATGTGAAGCACAAATTCTCTAGCAGACTTACTAGTAAATGCAAAACTTTATAAGACAACCAAAATGGGCATTGCTATAATGATTATTTTTGCAGCAGGCATTGACTTTTAATTTTAATGTAAATTGCTTTCATATAACAACACTGAACTATTGTTGTCATAGCTTTATACCATGTACCTTGAGGTACAAATGGTATATTAAGTTTGTGCAAATTTATGTATGTCCGCCTGTCTGTCCGTCTGTCCGTTTGTATGTATAAACACGTCGTTCTCGGAGAAGGTAAGAGTTGGAGATCGGACGAATAATATAGAAGATATTAAAAAAAAAAAAGAAATGGTATCTCGTTGTCGAGAAATTTCAACTACAGCGTTTCTACTTGTTTTTGTTTATCTCTAAAAAAAAATGCTATGGCAAACCTTAAAATGAGCATGCATGCTATAAAAATGCCTTAATTTTGATGAACTCTTTTACCTTAGGTTGAATGTTTGATTTCAGTGACAAATACACATCCCATCAAAAAGTAACTTCCTGTTTAAATATATTATGCATGCCATTAATGAGGTAATCAATATGCAAACGTCATTTGAGTAAGAATCACTTTGTAAAAACGAGAAGCCGATGCAGTTAAATATGTATGTGCCCAGGCACCATAAAATATAGAATTAGTAATGGAAAATTGAAAATGACAGCTTTTGGTCATCGAATATCCTTGACAAACTTCCTAGCTATCTTCAATGCATATAGGGTATCGACATGAGGGCAGGCAGACAACAGGCGGGCAGCAGTAACTGCAAATTAATTATGCACAACAAACGGATGACCCCCAACTGAGGCACCACCACGACCCGAGCGGCAAGACAACAATATACCTACATTTACGTACGAACGGCGCAAAATCCAACGACCACCCGGTCCAGTCGTCCGGCCGTCCAGCAGTAATTGTTGCTTTAATTGTTGTGCAATGCCCCTGCCCCAAAACCCGGGACCTACGAGTAGAGCCCAGAAGCCCGGTAAGCCCCGAATCGAAAGCCCCACCTAAGCCAAAATCCGGGGGCGAAAGGGCGCACGGGCACATGATCTGAGGCTGCTGCTGCTTTGCCAATGTCGACCGCAAATTAATTTACAACGTAAACTGCAAAATTGAAAATTATGTTGTAATTACTCAATTCTGACGTTTTTCCCATTGACCCAAATTTATGGGGCCGCACACGAACCAAACATGCTATATACATACGTATATACAATATGTATGACCTCCCCCCATCACCAAACCCCGCACTAGAGTTGAAAGTGCTTGTTCCTTGTGGAATCTTCTTGGATTTGCTTGGATTTGCAGGCACTGCGAGAAACGCATATGGATTCTATAATATTTTAAAGGGGATTATGTAACCAAAGGTTTCCATCGCACTAAATCTTAAGTTGATTATTAATTTATTCAAATCAGGTTTTATATCAGTAAAGTATCAGTAAATCGCCAAAAGTCTTGGTTTAGTTTTACGTACATATAAAATATTGTGGTCATAATTTGAAACTTGATGGATAATATAATTCTATTATTAAACAAACACAATCTTCATACAACTACAACCAATTTACATAATCTATAACTATTTATAATTTATATTGGTTGACATAATTTTAGAGAACAAACTCTTTCCGGTGTCCCAATTTATGACAAATGTACGTGCTAATGGATATTACGGGGTAAATCCAGAAAAGCAACCATAAACTGCTACTTCATTTTAGAGAACTTTTTTCATCCGAAAATTCGTGGGAATCCCGATCCCACATTTAACTCTCAGTGCTGCTCCCGGTTCGTGTCTGGCCTCAACCTTTGTGCCAATTTAAATGCGTAATTATAACGAGTGCCAGCGAGCAGTTAGAGTCCGTTCTGGCCTGCATATTAATTACGTTCACGCTTCCGCCCGTCCTCCCCGTCCTGCCCATCTGCCCCAATGTCCTGCCTGCCTGCCGTTCACAAAAGCGCCGACGCCCTGCAAAAAGGCTGGAAGGGGGGAAATCTTGGTCCGGGACCAAAAGCAGACAATAGGAATTTTAATCAAGGATCAGCGTGCTCGAATTTATTTAAAGGTGGGCGCCTGGCACAATACAGGCCATCCTACAACCCTCCCCCGCCCGGCCGGTAATCTGGTCAGCGTGTTTCAGGCATGCCGTGAATGCCAGCCTTTCACCTTTCTCCGCCTTCGTCACTCGCCACTGTGCTATGTAGCGTACAGTACGAGTATATATAGTATGTACTCTGGGCAATTGTGAGTGCGGACAAGTGAAGGCTAATTAAGAGTGGAAGGCGTGGAGGCGTAGAAATGGGCCTTTGTCAATCGGTTTTTTGTGCAGAGGCCCCGCATAAGGCGGGCAATACATTCCAACAAGAAACAAGATCTTCGCCTAAGACCGGCACTTGAGCGATCCGTTTCCAGTTGTTTCCGTAGTGTAGCGGTTATCACGTGTGCTTCACACGCACAAGGTCCCCGGTTCGAACCCGGGCGGGAACAAGACGAATTATTTTTTTGGTTCAGATTTATTTTTTAATTTTTTCACTACTCTCTATTTCTTGCAATATTTTATTAGCTAGAACATTTTTAGAATAGCCTAGCTCCTAAATATTAATTTGAAGGGAATGGAATAATTGTAAATTTAGTTTTATATCAAAAGCCTACATCGATTGTAACTCTTTTTTTTCCTTATGATATATTTTTGTAGCTAAAATAAAAATATACCTTATTTATAGATATGAGTTAATTACATATTTTATAATTAATTCACCAAGATTTCCCTAGGCATAAGCAAAGGCGTTGGCTACATACAATTAATTGCAAATACGCCTTGAATAGTTTTCCTATCCCTCTCCACTATAAATATTTTAAACTGACCAGTCCAAAACCTCTTTGCCTTTCTTGGCCCTTGAAGCGATCGCTAACCAAGCGTTTCCGTAGTGTAGCGGTTATCACGTGTGCTTCACACGCACAAGGTCCCCGGTTCGAACCCGGGCGGGAACAATTCGTCTTTTTTTTTTTTGGGATTTTAAATACAAAATATATAAACAATATTTTTTTTTAATTAAAATATTTTTTCGGCATTTTTATGCATACGAAACCTAATTTTCTAGATTCTAATCTACATAAAAATATTGACATTTTTTATTATTATGTGGTAAATTTCATCCACCCATAAATGGAAACAGGAATTCCACTTAAAAAATATGGGCTGTCTAAATTGTTAAATAGTCCTCATTTGTGTTGATTTGACAACCATTTCGAAAATTCGTTTCAACATTCAAGTTAACAGTCTGTTAACCTTTCAGATAACATTAACATAAGACCTATGCTGAAGCTTTAAGCTTTACACCGTACTGCAAAATCAAGGTTTATATCCAAAACCCCAATGTTAAAAATAAAAAAATTATATCTTAAAACTAATAATGAATATATGTTCATGATGAAATTGAATGTGTTCAATCTTTCAAAGGCAGGTTAAGATATGGACGACCCTTTGACCCTTTTGAAAAGACATGAATCACGCTATTTAGAGGCTAGAGAGAGTGCTTTCTTACCACGCGCTAACCAAGAAAGCTTTGCATAAACAAAACACTCGAAGCTTTCGGCACTCACGCACAGAATCAAAAATTGTTGATTGTTAGCACAAAATTCGATAATTAAACGATTTACAAGGGCTCTTAATACCGTCAAGTATGCGCCGTAACTCAAATACTTTAGACGGCTTGAGGTGGTCACTTGATTGATTTACGAAATTATTGATTTACAATTCTACAGTTAGTAACTGAATTGCCGGTTGGAGGGAAATTAAAACGCGTCCGTCAGCTGTGAAAGCTAAGTGCCAACTGAGAACGGTGCGTATGGCTAATGGAGTGCGAGCGGGAAGCAGCTAGCGGGCGGGAAGTGAGTGCAAGCGAAACGGCACGCAAGCCGGCAATAACAGAGAAACTTGTGCAATTTTTTGTTGTTAATAATCATATACTGATAAAATAAAAAGTGACGAAAAACCCACGGCAACCATGAATGAACTTATCATGGTTATCTCTCTACCATTGATATTTTTTCGCTTGCCACCAACTTTACTGCCCGAGACCAGTAAATACCGATATTCGCTTCCATTTATCTCATTATTACCACGATTTGGCATCTGTAATTGTTTTGTTTACTAGCAGATTAAAACAATTTCCGTATTTGCACGGCACTCCTCCCTTTCAATTGGGTAACGAGTGTTTGTTGTTTCTCTTGAATCCAATTTGCAACGCTTCATTAGGTTTTGTTTGCGTCAACGTTCTGGGAAAATTAAACTGTGGAACAAAAAACAAGTTACAACATTCAATTTAAACATTTGTTTGCAGTTTGCTATTGCAAATTTCATCAATAATCGGGGCACTCCATAGCTCATTTGACTCCCAGTACTCACAAAACCAAAAAGCTGTGAATGTCTCGAGCAAAGGGTGATCGACATGTTAAGTGTTCGGAATTTGACTGTAAAAAAGGAACTCGGAACCGAAGGTCTCGAACGAAAGGGAATCGAAATGTGCACGTCATCCGAAGTTAACGGATGAATAAATTCTGACACATTTATAATTCACACGCTTTATTCACTTTTAAATAATTCATAATTTAGTCGACAGAGGCTACACTTTGTAGCACTGAGCTGCGGTTAATAAATAGGACACTGCATTGTAAAACAGGATACAGAGCGGGGGAAGGGGGCATTAATAGTACATAGACTAGTACGTATCTAAACCTAGACTACAGTTACGGGCTACGGTGGATCTTAGAAATCGTTCGGAATTACTGATCAGTCCCGTGTGTGATCGCGTATCCAGTCCAAATACTCGGTGACACGTGTATAGACACCTAATAAAATCAATAAGCATTTAAATTTAAAAAAATAACCAAATATAAATTTGTATAGTAGATTTTACCTGGGTAGCCAGGCTCGCCGCACTTGTTGCCAAAGGAAACCACTCCCAGTTGCACCCAATGCGAGTCGTAACGCATCATCAGAGGACCGCCAGAGTCGCCCTAATGGAAATTTACATAAAAACAATTAAAATTCCCTCTACCTGAGTAATTGTCTTAATTGTTATTTACCTGACAGGCATCTACACCGCCATCGGAGTAGCCGGCGCACACGAAATTCTCGTTGATGGGCTGGAAGTAGCTGCGATCGCAGTCTTCGTTCCGCCAAATCGGCAGCTCGGCCTGCCTTTGGCTGGTGGACTCCTTGCCGCCATAGTAGGTGGTGCCCCAGCCCACCACAGTGGCTCTTCTTCCCGGCAGTCGATCCTTCGGAGGCATCCTTATGCCCTTGGGCAGGCACACGGGTATCACGTACTTGGACTTGCGCACCGGCTTGTCCAGCACCAGGATGGCTATATCGTTGTAGAAGCCGATCCGGGAGAAACTGTAGGAGGGTTTTCGAGATATACATAAGGTTTTAGCTTGAAACTAATTTTGTTTTATAAAACTATAGGTAAAGAAAACCCCTTAAATGGGTTGAACTTCTATTCGCCTAAAGTTCTTACAANGTTCGTGTTCAAATGCCTATCCCACAATTATCTCCCATAAAAACCCATTGACAAAATCACCTAAGAATCCAAAACATCTGTATAGCCCCATTAAATACTCACCGCTCATGAGTGCGCACTTCCTTGACGGCAAAGGTCACCGGATCGGAGGGCTCTGCATCCGTGGACAAATCAATGTCGCCCAATCTGACAGTGAACTGCCGTGCGGCAAAACTACAAATCAAATAGAGTTAGAACATCCATCAAATACAAGGATTTACTTGAACTCACGGCTTCTGTCGCGAATCGCGCGTGCAATGGGCCGCCGTGAGGATGTATTTGGATCCTATCAAGGAGCCGCCGCACCAGAACTCCGTGCGTTTGGGTCCGTGCAGGAAAATAGCCGCCATCCAGGGCCACTGGCCGTTGGGGGCCTCCACTCCGCCCACGATCCTGCCCGTGGAGTACTCCTGCTGACCGCACTCGTCCGGATCCACGATGTTGTTGCCGATCTCGTCCAGACCCTCCGGCTCCAGGGGCACCTCCGTGGTGGTGGTGGTGCTCGTTGTCGAGGGTTTCTTCTGCGGGATCAACACCAAGCCCGAAGTGGGTCGCGTTGTGGGTCGCACGGTGGTGCGTTTCGTGGTTGCCGGGGCCTTGGTGGGACTTGGGGTGGCTCGTGTGGTTAGCTTGAGCGGAGGCCTCTGGGTGGTCAGGACAGTGGAGCTCTCGGCGGAAGGAGCAGCTGTCGATGAAATGGGACAACAAACTCCGGGCACAAAGAGGCTCTTGAAGCAGAGGGACTCCCTCAAGCTGCTGAGATTCAAGAGCAGGGCCGGGCAGCTACTGAGATCTTCACAACGTCCAGGTCGGCCACTTGGAGTCTTGCAGTAGTTCTCCACATCCTTGGCCGTTCCAGCCTCGTCGCTGGCCACTGCCAACTGGTCCAAAGGCCTCGTAGTGACTGGAACCGCTGCCGTTGGAGCAGTCGAAGTAGTTGTGGTTCGCGGCGTGGTTGGTATCTTGATCTTCTGCTGCGATTGCTGGGCTCCCGATCCTGGGATGACCTGGACAGCTTCCACTTCATTGGGTTTCTTCACCTTCTGCTTGTTCTTGTTCTTCTTTTTCTTCTTCTTCTGCTTGAGCTCCTTGTTCTCCACAAACATGGGAGATTGATCATCCAAACCGATTCTTTTGGTGGCCACCTGCAAGGCACTCAAATTGGCGGGCTTGCCAGCCGGCAGCAAACTATTGGCAGAGAGTGTGATGGGCAGAGTGTCCATAAGTTTGCCTGACACTCCAGGAAGTGGCTCGGACTTGGCCAAGGGACTTGCGGTGGTTGTGGATGGTGAACTGATGGTCGCCTCTGTGGTGCTGCTGGTTACCCCCGAAGAAGTGTCGTTCTTAATCTTATCCTCGCTCTTCGCCAAGCCCTCCGTCTTGGCCTGATCCTGACCACCTCGGGTCATGTCCACCAGCATGTGGCCCACATGATTCAGAGCGCCCAGGGTCTCAGAAATCCGATTAAAAGTTGACTGCGACAGCAAGCGGGGCAGGGACTCGTTGCTACCCTCCGGCTGCTCCTCATCGCTGTCGTAGTACTCGCTGGATCCCTCCACATCGTCGTCCTCCTCCTCGTCCTCGTAGGTGCCCGAAGTGGACTGGCTGCTGGTGCTGGCGCTGCTCGCAGCCGATTGGCTCAGACTATGGCCCAGATCCTCCGTCAGCTGGCGACCCAGGCGGCGATCGTGCAGATGCGGCTGAAAGAAAGACGCTGCCTTAGTGGTTAAAGTTATGAATGACCGTGCACTGGGGAACCACATATTGATCGAGACTTACCGTCGTTGGTCAAATGCTGGGGCTGCTCCTCGTCATCGTAGGAGTCG
Source organism: Drosophila ironensis (assembly GCA_021223825.1). Taxonomy (NCBI): domain Eukaryota; kingdom Metazoa; phylum Arthropoda; class Insecta; order Diptera; family Drosophilidae; genus Drosophila; species Drosophila ironensis. The sequence continues at coordinate 345,064 of JAJJHQ010010498.1, forward strand.
AAGGATTCCTGGGCCAGAACAGCCAGCAAGCTTCCAGCAGAGAGAACTAAATTAATAGAAAATCCGGAATTAGTTGGGTGTAAATTACAATTTAGAAACTCTAAATATATTATTACACTTAAATGGCTATTAACCAAGATTACCCAACTGAATGCACTGTTTGTGATTGTTTTGTGATACAAAATGCAGATCTTTTTAGATGGGGCTTTTTAATTTACTACCATTTGTTGAAGTAAAGATAACATAAGTGATTTACTTAAAGCTGATAAGTTTCTTTCAAGTGACCACTTCATTATAATTAATAGAGTCTATATTTGAATAGTGTTGCTAACCAAATTAAAAAAGGTGTTATTGTTTTGTCAAGTGGGAAAAAAAATGGTAACAGGTATTCTATTGAAGTTGTAGGTATGTTTTTCTTAATTCCTTATAATTTCTTTGACAACATCTGTCACTTATTTACCGCTTCAAAAATGTAAGAAAAACTATTTATTTATATGCTACATTTCAAGCTACTACCGACCTCCTCTGTTTTAGTTTTCAACACTTTTAAATAGCTATTTATTTGCTCATTCTTTTTGTAAATCTTTTCAATTATCTGCTTCACTTTCAGATTGCGAAACAAACTGCATAGATCGCACAAAAAATCATCAGGAAGCAATTGTGGGCCCTCAGATTCCCCAACTGACCTAGCTCACTTTAAAGCCAAACAATGGCTCTATGGCTCTATGCAAAGTCGAAGGCAGTTCGCTGCCGGTTGAATAATGAATGGTCGCAAATTGGCATTACGCATCCGCGCATCCGACTCTGGGCCCTGTCCCTTGAATGGGAAAGTATGTCGCCGGTTATGAGTCCGATCCCCAACTGAAGCGTTTAATGTTTACTTAGTTTTGTGTTTACTCTTCGTGGCTGCCGCCGTGACATAATCTGAGTTCGTTTGGCTCGGATGGCTTGGGTTTTTTGCCTAATGACTCGACATTTTTCAGCTTGAAAAGATCTCGGTAAAAACGAGGAGAAAAGGAAGTTCCTCCCGGACCGATTCTTTATGTAAGTTGATGGGCCTCAAGGTCACCGCCGACGAGATTTCACCTCGCAGCCAAGAAAAGTAAAATTGATTATCTTCCAGCGATTTGGGTTAAGCTGCTACAGTTTGGGTTTTATTTCACCTTTTCTGCTTTACATTTATTTGGCTGGCGTTTTGGTTTTTATTTTTTTCCTTGCTTTGCCTTTATGCCAGATACGAACGCGGCTCATTAACATTTTTGGAGGTGTGCACTGCAACTTTGCCACTTTCACTTGGAATAAAAATTGCCCATACCAAATGGCAATGCTTTGCTGCTGCTGGTGCTGGTGCTGGTGGGGCTGCTGCTGTTGCTGCTCCAACACAATGAGATATTGGCCAATTATAGGGCTTATATAGAAATGATTTCTTGGGAAAAGTGAATGCCCCCAAGACCCTAGACAGCATAAGCACATTTGCCATGGATATGCTCTCGTACCTGCTCTCCTTTCGGTTCATTGTTGTTCAGACTTTTGTGCATTTTGACCCAAAAAGTTGTCACACATTCCGTTGATACAAAAAGTGAAAATCTGGGGGCTAGATGAATTGTTGCTAAACCATATTGGTCATTGTATAATGTTCTATGTTTAGGGCAAACTTTAAAATAACATTATATTATTCACTTAGATTTTCTACTCAAACAGAACGGTTTATACATAAATGGGGTTGTTTTGCACAATTTCGAAAAGCATTCGAATGTTTTTGCTGATATATTGAATTGCTTTTTGTCAATACTACTTTGACAGACAAGAAAACCATTTTCATTTCTCTAAAACCCCGCATTTTACATTAATTTTTGTACTTTCTTCAAAATACTAGTTTAGTACTATTTTTTCATTGACTTTGTTGCTGAAACCTTTGCTAAAATCCTTTTAAAAACGTTTTTTCCACGCCTCATCAATACAAAACATGTAAAAACGCTGCAGTCGAGATTTCCCGACAACGAGATATCATGTACCTATGTACTTTCATATTCATTTAGTTTTACCGTTTAAATATTGTATCTCCCAATTAAGCCAAAAAATAAATGGTTAATAGGACATCATTCGGCATTGATACCTTGAAATACGGTAAACATATTTGTTGTGCGTATCTTCATTATTTATTGTCCGATCTTTATAAAACCTAGCACATGACTATATATTATAAATTGTAGCTCTAAGCTGAATATTTATATCTCTAGCTTCTACCAGCTCGGAGATATTTTCAAATAAATTACGAAGGCGGAAACGCTTCCTTCTGCCTGTTACATACATTTACAGAAACTTAATATACCATTTGTACTATAAGGTACATGGTATAAAACTCCCCGTAATCCAATTAAACCAGGCCAGGAGTTTCATAAGACTCCGCCAGTGATTTTCCGCTGATTTCCAACGAAAGTGAAAAGCCCCCAAGAAAGCCAACGAAATGTCAAATGCACAGTTGCGGGAAAATTACCAATTCATGGGGCAAGCATGCGGGGCAGCAACAATCGGAGAAACAGTGGAAAAGTCAGCAGCTGCACTAACTTCCGAAGTTGCAGAGATAACATAAAATTGAACACTTCATGGTCAGGCCGAAGCCCGCTGCTCCCAGCGATTTGTGATACCGGCAACCGCGGCCACAGCAGCGTGCATACAAAAAAGCCGTTGACAAGTTGTGTGTTTTGTTGTTGCATAATAGATGGTCAAGCCCGAGAGTTGCGGTAATACCGAGAAAACACGTACACCACAGTGGGTACGTACTGTATGGGGCCAGGAGGGGATGGATGGATGTTTGGTGGTGCTCTCACCGAAAGAAAAAAGCCACCATTGATTTGGCCTTGGTGTCCAAACGTCTCGAATGTGTGATTTGCATGCCAGCTGGTTTTCGTTTTTTTTCTTTTTCTCTGGCTCTGACGTCACCCGAGCGGAAGTTTTATTGGCAACAGCAGCGGCAGCAGCAACAGCAACAGCAACAGCGGCAATGACAGCAGCGGTGGCAGTGGCAAAGAAAGTTGCAAGTTGCAGGAGAAACAAAACGAAAACGAAATCCCACAATCATCATCAGCTGCATTCACACTTTCGTTGGATGCTCCAAAGTTCGTTGCCTAAGTCTTTTGTTTTCGTGTGAATTTTATTTATTTATATTGCTTTTTTTTGCGCAGCACATTAGCACAAATTAACCATAAGCCCATCGGATGGGGTTACCAAATTTCCAATGAATTTGGAATGCCAGCGAAACTGGGTTAAGTATGTGGTTAATTTTTTAAGTGCTATTTTGAATACCAACCCAGGCAGAGCAGCAACGCCTTCGTTTGCATCTTGCCGATCATCCCAAAACTTGAAATGCAGTTTCCGTTTTCTGGGCTCGGTTAACTTAGTTTACCAAGCTGTTGAACATTTGCCGAAAACTTATTGTTGTTTCGTTCACTTTTTGTTTACTATTATTTAACACGACCGACGGAATGAAAACGCGACAGCGGCGATGATGACGAACAAACCCAACGAATACGACAACGACAACGACAACGACGCTGAGCGAAAATGAAAGTGTTAAAACGTTTTGGTTGTGTTTTCGGTTCGATTTCGATATCTTGGCCTGGCTTAAACCGCAATTTAGCCTTGGTGTAAACTTTTACGAGCTGTCAATTGCATTAATTGAATTTTGTAATATTTATTTATTTTCTCGCCTCGATTGCGAAACGCTTTGTGCAAAGTGCAAAAATTTCACTTTTATTTTCTCGGTGCGGCAGGGGGATCCTGGTCACTCAATTGTAGTGTTTTGCTCGCGTTTTACGATCGATCGGTTTATGTGTCGGGGGACTTTTGGGGGCGATATTATTGTGGGCTTTGTAGTTTTGTGACCTGGCACGGAGTGCGGCGGAGAAGGCTTCCGTGTGCCGTTGCTGCCCGAGTTCGACTGAAATTGAAACTGAAACTGCAAAAGACAAAACGACGCGGGCCCAGCCGAAGACATTACACCAGCAACAGCAACAACACGAGAGCCCCAACACCAGCAACAACATAACAATTTGTGGCACAGCAGCACAGTGGTAAGAGTCTTCGGTGGAATTCAGTCTACAAAACTATGAGACATCAGACTTAAAATGGCAAAACTATACGATATTCAAATAGCTATGGTTTTATTGATTAAGGGAAGTGTTAGCCCAGACCTATAATACTCTAATTATTAAAATATACCTAAAACATTACTTCATAATATATTATAGTATTTGAAAAAACAAATTACAATCCATGCTGATTTCAAAATGGTTCAGATAGTTTCCTTATGACTTGTCATTACATTTCTTAAAACAAAACGTCTCTACAATACTAATAATTTGAAATGAATAGAATAATCAAAACTACATGAAAATAACTTCAATAAATTAAAATTGTATCCTAAAAGAGGTTCTTATTTTAGTTTTCTCCAATAATAAAAGTACCAAAATATTACTAAATCTACACCAAGCAAGTTATTAAATGCAAAATATTTCTTATATTTCTTCTTCAAAACAATTAATCGTAAAATTGTTAACTGAAATGAATTAATCTTTAAAATCGCTGCAGTTTTCTAAAATACTTTAAAATGTTTTCAACTTTCATCCTATAAGCATAGGATTAGAAAAGCGATTCAAAATGGAACCATGAAATGTGCAGCTGCCCTAGCAAGCCACGCATTAATCAACTTCAGGTTAACATAATTAACCATCCCGGCAACCACTGTGCCCGTTGCCAGGCAGCTTTGGGCTTTTATTGTTGTTTTTTCTGGGGAGCATTTCGTTTCGTTTTCGTTTCGGCTTTTGTGTGAAAGATCGCGGGGCATAAACGGCTCGGGGGGAGGTAAAAAATTAAGAGGCGCGACGGTAGCCGCGAGCTTGTCAGCTGGATTTTACTTTCTTCAGGCCCGGGACGGTGTTCGGAGAGTCTCGTTCCTCTCAGAGACTGGGAATTTTCCCTTTTTAATTGTACCGACAAGAATGATCATAAAAAGTGGCATCCGAGCCCAGGCGATCGCCTGCAATTGCCTTGAGAGGCCAGCTCTTTGAACCCTCGCGTTCATTAGGCCAAGTAAATTTGCATTGAGCACACCCACATAATGCTCGGCCGCAGGTATTCCCCAAAATAAATAATAATAAGCAAATTTTGCGCAACCTTAGCTTGTTTTCCCGCTCTCGAAGTCTCGAGTACGACGGTATTTTTTTTGGTGAATCATGGCCCGGTGTGGTTTCCCCAAAAAGCCAAGCGAACTCTTTGGTCCGGCCTGGCCTACTTCAAATGCAAATGGTTAAGGCGAAAAAACTATACATGCACCATATGATTGATTGTCGAACGATGTTGAGGAGAAACCCAACTGAAGCTAATGGCACAAGGTTTTCGCATCTGAAATGTCTGGCTATTTCCGATCGGTGCGTTCTGATAACTCCACTTTTGTGTCATCTTATCTTTGGGGTCATTTGTGGTAAATTTTGTTTGCGTCTGCTCGAGTGTCTTTCTTATTTTTGAGGCTCCGGCGTCACTAACGACCGTGAAAAGGCAAAAGTGTGTGGAGCGTGTGACCAACATAATTAATTGGGTATTCATAACTGCGAAAGGTAGAAACGCGGGCTACTTCCATTGTTCGCACCTTTAAAAGAAAAAGCAGCGCGAACTGAACCCATAACTACCGTGTAAAAGAGCCGAAGAAGAAAATGGGTGTAAAAACGGTGGAATAGTCTGGCCAAACGAGTGCATTACTTTTCAGAAAATAATATGGTTTCCATAAGACTACGCTCCATTTGTACTAGATGCACTCTTATAAAAATGTCCCTTCTGAGCTAAGCTTTCGTAAGCTCATAAGTTCCCTCTCAGAAAGCTTTCTCAAGGGTTGGTCCTTGACCGTTACTATTCAAAAGACTTTTGATTCAATGTTTTCTCTATTTATTTACAATTAAAAGCATTTGTTTGAGACATTAAATTACAATTCACTTAATACATAGCCCGCTACAACGTCTCTGGTTAAACATTAAGCATTTTAGGAATTGTATTGATCATCTTGTTATTCATAATTCATAATGTGGCTTGCTCTTGTTTCGGTTCGTTGGTTTTACATTCAACACTTTGTTCTAAGTTTAAAATTCATTTGACTTAAAGCTTGTGCGTGAAAGCTTAAGAGTTAATTTGCGATATAGATATACTCGTATATATAGGCGAACAATCAACGATTAACACTCGGATGGAGCGACAGAATTGTAGTAGTTTTGGAGAGAGAGCAATCGAAATCGAAATCGAAATTGAAATTGAAAGTATATTATGTACAGGAGGAGACAGAGTTGGCAACGAACCCGAAGGTATCTTACAGATACTCGTAGAACACAATCCAGTAGATGCCGTTGAGGCTGGCAAACAGGGCGGGAAAGAGGACCCGCGAGGATCTGTCAATGTAGATGGCCCGCTTGAGCCGCTCCTGGGCCGGGGTCAGCTTCGGCTTTGGCGGCTCCGGTTCGGGAACCACTGGCGGGGGCGGTGGTGGTGGCGGCGCAATGGTCGGGGTCAAGATGATGTGAGACTCCTGGCGCGGAATCCACGGTCCATCGGCATCCAAAGGCGGTCGCACCACGCGACGAGTGGTGGTCACAATCTGCAGGAAACAAACCGTTTTTAAATTGTTGATTATGCATATATCCTCTGATTGATTTCTATCAAATCTTACCCTTACCCTCTTGTTCTTGGTCATCTCATCAAAAATCTTTTCAATCTTCTCGATCTTCTCGTCGGCCAAGGGCAGCATGGTGTTCGGTGCTTTGCTGCCCGCCTGATTGCTGCCCCCGGGAGGAGGTCCTTCACCTTCCTTTTTCCCTTCACCCGGCACCGGCTTGGGGGGATAGGCCATCGGCTTGGGTATGGGCGTATCGCTCAGGACAATGTTGATGAGACAGTACTCCATCAAAGCCATGAAAACGAACACAGTGCAGACGGACATGAAGGCATCGACGGCCTTGAGATACGAAACCGGCGGAAGCGAGGACTGGGACTTTGCGTGCTGCGTGGATAGGGTTAGCAGGGAGGTGACCCCCAAGGTGACCCGGGCAGGTGCAGCCTCCGGCTTGATCCAGAAGGAGACCCACGACATGATCACTATCATGCAGGTGGGAATGTAGGTGTTGAACACGTAGTAGACCAGGCGCCGTTTCAGGGTGAAAACTACCTCCAGGCAGGTGAAGTTTCCAGTGGAGTAGACCTGAGTGCAGTCCGCCGTTTCGTTCCGGATGAGGGCCACCTGGGGCAACTCGATGTTCTCGTCCACCACGAGCGGTGTGGTGGGATCCCATTGGAAGATCAGGTCATCTGTGGTGTGGGATACTAAAAAGAGAATGCAATGCAATTTCAACATCATAGCTATCAGACCATCGTGGCCATCAATATTAGATTGAAATAGAAAACATTTAATTATCTAATCAAGCGTTATCCTTACAGCTCTCCATTTGCAGCTTGCACTCCTGCGTGTCATGCGGATAGATGGCAAAGTTCATGATGCAGGACAGCTTCAGGGTCAGCTTCACCATGTACAGGATGGTCTTGTCCTTGTAGAGCCACATGTAGTGATTCGGGATGGTCATGGTCTGGAAGGTCACCGACTTGGCGTTTTTGAAGAACGAATCTGGACGCCACATATTCTTGAGCCAATCCACTTCCAGCAATCGATACTCCTGGGTCATGTTCTCCGGCAGCCGCAGGCGATGATCCTTCCAAGTTTGAGCAAAGAACACATCCGCCACATAGGTCATGGAGTTCTCATCGATGGAGTCCAGNATATTACTCTGTTCAAAGCTATAAAGTTCAACGTTGCCATCTAATCAAGTATTATCCTTACAGCTCTCCATTTGCAGCTTGCACTCCTGCGTGTCATGCGGATAGATGGCAAAGTTCATGATGCAGGACAGCTTCAGGGTCAGCTTCACCATGTACAGGATGGTCTTGTCCTTGTAGAGCCACATGTAGTGATTCGGGATGGTCATGGTCTGAAAGGTCACCGACTTGGCGTTTTTGAAGAACGAATCTGGACGCCACATATTCTTGAGCCAATCCACTTCCAGCAATCGATACTCCTGGGTCATGTTCTCCGGCAGCCGCAGGCGATGATCCTTCCAAGTTTGAGCAAAGAACACATCCGCCACATAGGTCATGGAGTTCTCATCGATGGAGTCCAGGCCCATCACCGTCACATGGAAGTAAACTATCGTGGGCTGGCCCTCCTTCTTGGGCGGTCGCATTTTGTCATAGCGCTTGATGTCCTCGGGCAGGATGTCGGTGATGGCCAGACTTTGTCTGGTTTTAGGGAGTAAATAATGGGTGATCCCTATCGGTTATTTGGTGACTTTGGGTACTCACTGGAATTCTCCTTTGGCATAGTGCTTGAGGCAAATGGTGCAGATCACCAGAAGAATTATTTGGACCACCATTTCTAACTCAACTATTCCTGATAGAAATGCAATTAAATAATAAGCTATATTATACATTTATCATAAATATTGAATTTTAAATCATAGACCTTTAAGGCTCATGAAAAATAACTTAAAACAGTGTACAGTGTACACTTCCCTTGAAAAACAAAACATTTACTAGAAGTGAATTTCCCCTGAAATTGGGGATTATATCTACGACCGCATATCAGGGTTCTTCCTGCACTTGAGCGGGTGACAAAAGGTCGCCATCGATGCAAAACAACTTGAAAGGATTTCCCGGTCTGTGCCTTGACCTTGCCGATGGGGCAGGTGGGGCTGGGCCAAGGATCAAAGGCTAGCGCTGGCAGGACACTTGGCATTGACAATGCATATCGAGAGCGATTGGCACGAAAATAGCAACAATTATGCCGCTTAACCAAGTAAACAAAATGCAACGCAGGCCTCGGCATTGGCGAATGCCGAACGAAGGATGCAGGACGCAGGATGTGGGAAGCATGCATGCAGGAGATGGCAACCCTGGCCGCAGGACACTGTCGATACCTGTCGCCGTCTCAGTCGCTCGCTCAGCACAATACAGTCTTAATTCACAATTAAAGCCTCTCGAATGGAATGGGCGGCCTGGGGCTTGGGGCTGGAGGGCCGTGTGCCTTGAGTGGCCCATGCGCCTTTTCATGCACCCGCGATGACGGGGACCTGCCGCAGGACGAGCGAGAAGAAAGCGGGCAATGAAGGAATCCTGCCAATGCTGCAGAGCCCCCATTAGACAAGGACAATTGCCGCCGCACTCGGTCTGTGGGTTGTGCTCTTGTTGTGAAATTGGGACAACTTAAAGAATCCGCGTTATTTTAAAGTATGCCTCTGCTTGGGGGTTCTTTTAGGCTAATTAAAAAAATATATAAGCAATAATATATAGTAAACAAGTATTAAAGTGTTCAGGGTAATAACGAAAGTAATCTGCTAAAATATTTCATTTTATGACAGTGTTTTAAATTTAAAAGATACGTATATTCAATCGTATTTTGTAAGAGCACAGTTACAATACCTTTAAGTTTTATAATTAATAATATACGAAATTTGTATGGGTATCCAATACATTTACTAAAATAATATGTGAAATGTTTCCTTAATACTATTATTTTACATACTGTTCAAAAATTATTTTATCAATACCTTCATTTCGAAAGAAAGGTATAGAAAATTTCAAGAATTTTGTCAAGCTCGCAATTTTGAATTTTAAAATTTAATGATTTAAATAAACACATTAATGTTACAAGCCTTTTTTAGGAAGTGGTTATTAGTGGAAGTGGTCATACTCGTAATAATAAGGAGTTTATTACGAGTATGAGTAAGTAAAATCTCTTGGCAAACAATTAACGAAAAACTAAAAGCGTATCCATGAAATTAGCGGGAAATAATTATTTAAGCTTACACAGTCAACGGGCAAATACTGATTTCACGTCACAACTTTTAACTGAATTTTTCCCAGAGCACAATATTTTTCTGTTGGATTTCTAGAATCTTCACAGAGATTGCATAACCATCAGCTCTCCGCAATCGGGGACATTTTTTAAAACCACGAGTTCCCAGAAACGTTGCACTCGGTTACTGAATTTTATATCCCGTAAATTGTAAATTTTATGATGTACTTCTTTGAGAATTTATCACTTAACAGTTGACTGGGGGAGTGACAAGCTTTTCCGGATCCCGATCCGTTTTCGTTTTCAACGACTTTTCCGTTCGAACTTTCGCTGGCAACTGACAGTTGGTGGCGAGCAGATTTGAATTAAAAACGTTGCCAGGCACGAACCGAAAAGTTCACCAACGAAGGATGCAGGATGCTTGACGAGCTGTCCCTGTGTGCACGAGTCCTTTCCTTTTCCAACGACTGCGGAAAAGTGAAAGGCGCCAGAAGCGCAGACTTTAATATTGGAACAAGGAACTATCGGCAGTGCGGAAGACTAAACATATGCGTGATTGTACATGTGCTAGTCCTATATATAGGACGGCAGGCAAATATCCTTTTGCTCCTGCAACCAGGGCTGCATCGTCGTCGTCAACGTGTTTGTTCTGACTGAGTCACTTAACATAATTTCCTCGAGTGCTTTGGCATTGCCTCTCCATGCATTTGCCTTTTCTGCCACATAATCTTCTCGGTTCTGTCGTCATCATCGACATTGTTTCCCCCGTTTTTGTTTTCCCGCAGCGGAGGGCAGGACCTTCAGTCCGTGTATGACAATCGATGGCATTTCGTTTAAATTCTTAGCAATTCTTCGAAACACTGCAGTGGTGTCCGCAGCCCTTTGGATTGTTTAGTTTTTCGAGCGTTTTTCCAATCAATTTGCTTGTTAGTCCGCTGTTCCCCAACAAGTTTGTCGACAAGTTTCCCAAGTGGCCCCAGGAGTGGCGTTTGTCGCATCAAAAGTTGCTGCCGCTCTTGGGGCTAATGAATGCAGTGCCACGGTGTAATCCCGTAGAGGATCCCCCAGTTGACGTCACGCGGAGTTCCACGGAACAGGGAAATGGAAAAGGCAGCGGCAAAATCAGCAGGGAAAATCCAATTTAATGAGATGACAAAGGCGCTTTGGTTGAGTGAAAAATCGACGGGGGAACAAATGCAGGCAGACAAATAAATAAATGAATATATTAGAGCTGCAGTTGCTCCAATGTAAAGCTAAATTAAGACACAAAATACACAAAATAAAGATTACAGAATTTAATATATATATATTTGTATCTTATTAAGCAGCAAGAAAAGCTTAAGCCGAGCATTTAGAGAATCGCATTGGCAATATTCCCTTAATATTAGATTTAATCCTGGTTACATAAATTGCACATTAAGATTAGGAAACATTATAAGGAAGCAAGAGAAGCTTAAGTCGAGCGTTTAGAGAATATCATAAGTAATCCTTTATTGTTAAATTATATCATATTTTTAAGTACTGCGTCCACTTTTTAGCCACTAATTTGACCAAATTTTCTGTAAATATGCTTTAAAATAAACACGAAATATTATTAATTGTAAGCCCAAATAATGTCAAATATGTATGTGGATATCTATAGGCATAAACGTGACCTTGCAGCTTTGGCGGGAAATATTTAGTATGTCCAATCCAAATCTAAATTTGCATACCTTCCTCCACCATATCTCATACTTTCTACTAGTACCAGGTACAATAAGCAGACAGTTTTCTTCTTCGGATTCCTGGCGACCTTGAGGCGACAAATCACCCTTCTGAGGGGGTGGCCTCTACAAAGCAACACATGCAACGACTGCCACGCCCCCTGTTAGGCAAGCACACAGTACTCGACGCCCTGCCGCAACACTCTTGAGCGCTGGATTCAACACATCCTTTCTGGCCTCCGAGCAAAGACGCCGGAGAAGGACTCATCGTTATTAAATTATCTCTGATGCGATAATAGCACACTTAAGTTGCCACCACCGACCGCAGCGCAGCCTCTATTGATGGGGGCCGAGCTATTGCTATAAAAAGCCGCTGATTTTTCTATAGTTTATTCGGATGCAGTCGAGCTTGGACCGGTGCTGAGTGCATGCCACCATGCCACCATGCCACACCAACCCCTGCTAGTGCTATTCCAATCCCGACCCCACTAAGTGGTGCTCTTAAGCATTTTCGCTGAGGGCAGCATCTGGGCGGTGGTTGCTAAAGCAAATTCGCAAAAGGTTTTGGCGCACTTGCGATTTGAATACTCGTCTGCTTTTTGGATGACAGGAAGGGGAAAGTGGGCTCGGGAAGTGAAACTTTTCACTGGTGTTTGGCTTTTGACAAGCGCTACGTCATAGAAAATTTTGTAAAACGGAAAAGTAAATTGTAGGCAACCAAAAAAATAAGGAAAAATCTGCTTTTGGTTGTGGCAATTGAATGACAAGGATATAACTGTGACGTCAATGCAATCGAGGACACGAAATACTAGAAATCGCGGGATAATCGCAGAAAATCAGCAAGGATCGCGGGGAATATGGATGTTTTCTTGGTTGTTTGGAACAAAGGGCAGTCCTCCGTGGATGTGCAAACGGATCCAGTCGAAGGGATCATTATGATTGTAGAGGTAACTCAAACTCAACTCTAAAATGTAGTAACTTTATAATTTCATATTTAAACCATTTATTCTGTAAAAACTATACAAATCTAATTAATAATTGCTCCACCAACTTAAATAGTCCGAAATGTACGTGCCTGCTGGGTAAACAATACTACATTAAGGCAACTTTTTATTGATTTACTGTAAATGCAATTACAAAAGTTAGACGTGTTTATTTACAATGCGAGATTCCACAAATACTTACCAGTTAATTATACCAAGTAAATAGAAATAATATTTTAAAAGTAAACCGAATTTTTATCCCAGTTTAAAATATTAGCAATATACTTTGAACAAACACATAAGTAAACGTAAAAGTGTTTTAAAATTACATAAATTACAAGCTTCAAATGCCAATAATAATAGCTAGAAGCTAATTTAGATGAATAAATACGTTCGTCAATACATTCTTTCATCTCTAAAAACGATTATTTCTCGAAATAATTGACAATAATCGCAATAAGATGTGAAGATATCCATATCTGAAGTATTGAAAAAATATATTTAATATTTTTATAATTCCCCAACACATTTCATAAATTCTCAACATTTTCCGCGATTTCTTTGCAAAAACCTAGTATCCATTAAATAATTAAATAACAAAGTTATCAAAATACATCTACTGGGTAATTTAGAAGAATATGTTTAATATTCTTCAATCATCAAATATTTTCCGTGATATTTTTGCAAAACCCTCAAATAATTGAATAACAAAGCTATCAAATGATATCATTCTGATTAGCTTAAATTAATATATCACTCCTCCATGATTTTCCGTGATTTCCTCGCAAACATATGGCCCACGGAAATTAGCTTCCATCGAAGTTCGACATATCGGACAGCCGTATCTCTTTCATTTCACTTCCTGGCCCAGGGAGCGCAGACAACATCTCATTAATTATTTAGCGCCAACTTCAGTGAAACCACACACCCACCGCATTCTGAACCCTACAAGGAGGGAATGTGACCCACATTCGCGTGGATACGGAAGTCCCGTGAATGAAACTCCTTGCGCCCCAGCCTCCAACTCCTTGCTCCTTGCTCCGTGCCCCGCCCACTTCATTCATAAAAAGCCTCAAAGCGAGGACATTGAACCGATGGCAGGAGGAGAACCCAATCGCGGCGGTGGAGGAGTTCCTCCCAGGCCGTTTAGGGGTGTGATTAGGGCTGTCCAGCAACAGATGAATGGAAAGAGCGCGTCCTCTCTGCCCCCCAGGTGGGCGAGAGACTCTTTTGTTGACAAACAAACCTGTAGCCGATGGCCAACACGTGGCGGTTTCTCCGTCGCTGGGTGGTGGCCAGGCGGGTGGTTTGGGGGTGGATGGCACAACCATCGTCCTGGCAGTGCGCATGCCCCACAATCCCATCGGACAGCTGAGCGCAAAGCCGTGACGTCGCTATCGATTTTTTCACAAACCGCCGGACGCGCATCGCTGCAGTTTGGAGTTGCACGGAGTCGGAAAACAGAATGATCCCAGCGAATAAGTTTCGCTAAAACTTAGTGGCCACAATTGTTGAAAAAGCCACTAGAAGCCGGTCCCAGGTGCAGATACAGGTGCTGGTGAAACCGCGGCGACTGAAAGGGAACGATGATCAAACTGCGACCATATGTGCCCTCGAAGAGGATTGCCATACGGGACTCGTCCATCGATGAGGATGCCAGCGACGATGTCGAGGACGAGGTCTTCATCAAGGATGCCAGGTCGGCGAAGGTGAGTGTGCAAAGGACGCCGTTGAAGTCTCCTGTTTACCTGGCATTTCTGAGGATTTAAAAACATTCTATTCATCGATATTGGGAGGGGAAAAAAGAGTTAGATAAGGAACTGCGGCATGTACATACAATTATTAAACGCCTTGCAAAGCATTTGTTATGGGCCATGGAAATTGTTGATTGTGAAACTGCATTTGCAATTAAATGCATAAAAACAGCTTATGCTTCGTTGCCATATGTCATGTTTATTTTTAACAAATAGATCAGCGAGGAGTTGAGTAAAAGGAAGCCAAAAGATACCTTACAACATCTTTGAAACTATGGCTTTCAATAAGTTTCTCAATGAGTTTCTCATATTATTTTATTATATTATTATATTTAATGTGCCTAAACAAATCATACAGCCTACGTATTAAATGTATTAATGTATTCTGTATTGTTACTAAACTAATAAAAAGCATTAAAATTACTGCATCCAAGTACAATTTTGCAAAGTTTTTTTTTTTAAAAAACTTTATATTAAAAAGTTTTAACAACCCTCGACAAGCTGTGCAAAATTGTGAAGATAATTGGTGTGAATATTTAATATAAATATCTTAATACACGAATAAACTTTAAAAATAAGATCCCCGAGGCCTGAACCCCTCATTGTCCTCAAACTAATCTCCCTAAATTCGTATACCCATTACTATTTCAAGGATATCTAAATAAAAGTTTTGTCTTCCAAAAACAGCGCAGCGAGGAGCAGGGCCTGAAGCGGCCCCTGATGGCTCCGCGGCGCAAGAACAGCTCCGGAGCGGGCTCCGGATCCGGGTCGGGATCCACGCCGATCATGAAGCAGCACAGGAGGCGGCGCTGCTGCCGCTGCTGCGAGCCCTTCTGCTACGCCCTGGCCGCCCTCACCGTGCTCTGCGCCCTGCTCAGCCTGGCGGCCCTCATGCTCACCCTCTTCCCGCTGCCCATCCAGCGCATCCGCCACTGGTGGCGTCCCGATCCCGCCCAGTTGGCCGCCCTCTCAGCGGGCTCCGATCCCCTGCGCTACGGCAGCACCCTGGGCGGCGAGTTTGTGCCCTGCACCCAGATCAGCGTCCAGAAGCGCTGGACTCGCAGTCTGGCCCGGATGAACAGCGAGAGTCCCTTGCGGGCGGCGGATCTGAACGGCGACGGCGTCCGGGACGTGATCTTCGGCTACGGGGTGGACGACAACATCCACTACGAGGGCATACCCCTGCCGCGCTGCCAGTCGGCCCAGCAGGGCGAGGAGGTGCCCTGCGAGGGCGGAGTGGTGGCCCTCGACGGCAGGGACGGCTCCATCCTCTGGCAGTCCTGGAGCGTGGCGAACGTTTTCTCGCTGCACTGCAGCGCGGACGTGGACGGAGACGGAGGCACCGACTGTGTGGCAGCCGGGAGACTGGGGGTGAGTTTATTCCGAGTGTCAGAAAGATTATAAAAAGTTAGATATAAGTATTAAATTACCTATATTTCTGAATCCACAGATGATCTACGCCATCAACGGGCGCACCGGCTCCAAAATCTGGAGCTTCCACGAGCTGGAGGTGGAGACGAACTCCCCCATCGTGATGGACCTGTACACGATCAACCTGCTCCGCGACCTGGACGGCGACTCCGTTCCAGAGATCATAGCCGCCCATCTGGAGGAGCGCGAGGAGTCGAAAGCGGGCCACATCAAGCTCATTTCCGGCAAGACGGGCAAGGTGATCCGCAGCATTCCCACGCCCTACCGCGAGGAGATGTTCGTGCCCATCCAGATGCTCACCCAGCCGGACGGCACCGAGCTCCTGCTCATCCTCACGGGCGGACAGAACACGCCCGGCGGCATCTACTCCCTGAGGCTCCACTCCCTGATGGCGCACACCAGCGAGAAGCACTTCACGCCCTTGTACCGCCAACCGGGATCGGGCTTGATGGTGCCCGCCGTGCTGTCCGATCTCAATGGCGATGGCATCTCCGACGTCGTCGTGGCCGCCTTCAATCGCAGCGTCCTGGCCTTCGACGGAGCCAACTACACGATGATGTGGAACTACACATTCCCGGCCAGCGAGTGCGTCAGTGCCATTGTGCCGGGTCACTTTGACCACGACAACGTCACCGATTTCATGGTCAAATACAACACGGGTCCCGGCTTTCCGGTGTACTACTACTCGCAGACCACCATCCTGGACGGACGGACCGGGAAACCCCTCCTGGACTCCATGATGACGGATGCCGGAGGAGCCAACAGCCTGCTCGGCGGGGTGTCCATCTCGCAGAGCTTCGGGGGCGACTTCTTTCTGCACTGGCAGCTGCAGTGCCGCAACCGGATGGACGCCCGGGATGCGTACGAGTTCGTGCCGGACAGCGACATCATCCTGCAGGCCCGGGCGGACACCTGTCGCCTGCGCTACAACGAGTCCACGGTGCTGAAGCTCTACGGGATTGCCCGGCACATTGAGCCCCCCGGAGCGGTGCTCTTCAGCACCGACGACCTGGAGGTGCAGCTGAATCGCACGCTGCGACCGGCGGCGGCGGGCAAGAAGTCGCCTCTGAAGCACCCCAAGCTGCTCAAGAAACTGCTCGCCGGGAATCGGGAGCAGCTGCTGCGCCAGGTGGCAGCCGGGGGAGTTGTCCCGGGAACAGAGCAGCCAGCAGGGGGCAGGCGGCAGAAGGCCCATCACCGCCACAATCCGCTGATGGAGCAGCAGCTGCAGGAGCTCCTGCCCCAGGGAGCGGACAACGAGCTGCCTGGATACGGACTGGGCGGCAGCTATCCCAAGGAGTTTGTAAGTACAAGTCTGCGATTATACCTCTTCATTTAGAGGTCTACTATTACAAATAATATCCAAGAATTTCCCCCAGATTTTCTTATTTTATTAGGGAACAATCTAAACTAGAATAGCTGACCCTTTTTATACAACTTAAAAACATCCAATTAAGGTCGTTTATTGAGTTTATAAAGTGTAATATCCTTCGATATATGTAGTTCAAGACATTATCGGTTAAAACAATGGAAATATTTAAATTAAATTTGTTAACAGAAGCAAAATTGTTCCCTCTGCATCGCAATTTTCAGAAGGACTACGATGCCCTGTCCCTGCCGCCGGAAAATGCGAATCCCATGCGCCTGCCGGAGGAGTACGAGCTGGTGTACAACGACGAGGTGCCTCCCCTGCTGGAGCAGAGCGACCGGCCCATCCACCTGCGCTCCAAGTACCCCAGCTCCGGCAACCGGGACGTGAGGAGCGGCAGCCTCCTGGACGGCACCCCCACGACTGCCCAGGACGCAGTCGCCAGCACCACCGGCCAACCGCTTGCGGCTCAGTCGCCGCTGAGTCTCTGGGACCTGGAGCTGGACAACGAGGCGCGCGAGCAGGCGGCGGATGCGGAGTCCAAGAAGCAGAAGCGCCGCCGGCGGAAACGAAGGGATCTTGCTTCCGGGGGAACTTCGACCACGGCGTCTGCGGGCGAGGATGCCACGGTGGGGGGCGATGGGGACTGGTACCTGTCCTCCATCTCCTCGACGGGAGTGCTCCTCAAGGCGCTCGGCAATGCCAGCTCCTCCCTGGACTTTGCCTTTGTGCTGAACATCCGCGAATCGGAGGCCTATCCGCCGCTCTTCTCGCCCCAGGATCTCAGCTGTGTCGAGGAGCAGGTCAGCGCCTACAAGAGTGAGTATTCCCAGGAAACTCTAGAGAAGATTTTCAACTCTTATGGACTCTGATTTGCAGGCATCTCAGTGGAAAACCTGCGCGACCTGCGCAAACAGTTCCTCAAGCAGTGCCTGCGCGAGCGGCTGGTGGACGCGGAGCCCGCCCTGCCCAAGTACGAGTCCCAACTGGTGGTCACCCGCATCGGGATCACCTGCTCCTGCCGCTCCCTCAGGCCCGGCGAGGTCTGCTCCGAGTTGGATCCGCTCGAGGGCCAACGCTGGACGGAGTTCATGGGCAACTCCGGGAACGGCTTCTACGCCAATCACTAGACACAAAACACGGCGGATTGCAGGGGCTTCTTGGCTTTTTTGGCCAGGGGATCCCCCTGATTTTCGGTCCGCCCGCCAACTAAGCAAACAAACTTTCTCTCGATGTCTCTCTGTCAACAGTCACTATTGTAATTTATCGTCATTTACGTGTTGTGGGGTTTCTTGTAATCGTAACAGTATTTACCTGCGTGTATTTATGTACATTTTACGAGTTCTTTTGACAAATAAAGATAATCCGATTTAAAATTGGCGCCCTTTCTTGGCGGGAAACTGTGGAATTGGAACACTTGCACCGAGGTGGAATTGGAGATTTAAGCAATTAAACAGTAATTTATCTATGTTTTTCTTAATTATTATGCATACAACCATTATAAATAACAGTATTTATAAAGGCGCAAAATGAGTTTGCGAGTTATGAGTTATGAATGAGTTATTTCTTTTAAATATTTATAAATATTTCTCAAAGCATTAATTTATCTGCCAAAAAAATGGAATAAGGTAATCATTGCCATTGATTTAAGTTCCTTGAAACTGTAAAAAACCGAATAAAAATCATTTTCCCAACCGATCTAAAAGAAACTCTCCGCACTTTTTTCCACCGTTCCATTCCTCTTGCTCCGTCGCAGCCCTGGCCCAGCTGTTCAGGGCTGCACTCTCGCCGGGCGACGCACACAACTCACCTTCGGACAACAAAAAACAATCGGTTTTTGTTTCGTCGCTTTTCGCATGACCGGCTAGCTCGAGAGGCAAACAGCAAAATGGGAATCCTCGAGAAGATAGCGGAGATCGAGCGGGAAATCGCCCGCACCCAGAAAAACAAGGGTAACCACCGGAAATCCCCCAAAAACACCAGCATTTTTAGGTTAGGATCACTCATCCCGAGCTTATTCTTTTGTTTAAACAGCCACCGAGTACCATTTGGGCCTGCTGAAGGCCAAGTTGGCAAAGTATCGGTCCCAGCTGCTGGAACCCTCCAAGAAGGGCGAGAAAGGCGAGGGCTTCGATGTGCTCAAAAGCGGTGACGCGCGGGTGGCCCTCATCGGATTTCCCTCCGTGGGCAAGTCCACGATGCTCTCCACACTGACCAAGACCGAGTCCGAGGCGGGTAAGGCCCCCAAGGATGCCGCAAGCCACAAATCAAGCTCAAACTTACCCCCAATCCCCAGCAAACTACGAGTTCACCACCTTGACCTGCATTCCCGGCGTGATCGAGTACCAGGGCGCCAATATACAGCTTCTCGACCTGCCCGGTATCATTGAGGGCGCCGCCCAGGGCAAGGGCCGTGGCCGGCAGGTGATCGCCGTGGCCAGGACGGCCGACTTGGTGCTAATGATGCTGGACGCCACCAAGCCGAACGTGCACAGGGAGCTCCTGGAGCGCGAGCTGGAGTCCGTGGGGATTCGGCTGAACAAGCGCAAGCCGAACATCTACTTCAAGCAGAAGAAGGGCGGCGGGCTGAGCTTCAACAGCACCTGCTCCCTCTCCAGGTGCAACGAGAAAATGGTCCAGACCATTCTGCACTCGTTCAAGATCTTCAACGCGGAGGTGCTCTTCCGGGAGGACTGCACCGAGGACGAGTTCATCGACGTGGTCACCGCCAACCGCGTCTATCTGCCTTGCCTGTACGTCTACAACAAGATCGATCAGATCTCCATCGAGGAGGTGGACCGCCTGGCGCGCCAACCCAACTCGATTGTGGTCAGTTGCAACATGAAGCTCAACCTGGACTACATGCTGGAGGCGCTCTGGGAGGCCCTGCAGCTCATACGGGTCTACACAAAGAAGCCCGGGGCCCCGCCCGACTTTGACGACGGCCTCATCCTCCGAAAGGTAGGGATTTCCCTTACTTTCCTCTGTGTTTTCATGGAGTATCTCTGTTGTTGTCTTGCAGGGCGTGAGTGTGGAGCATGTGTGCCATGCCATCCACCGCACTTTGGCTGCCCAGTTCAAGTACGCCCTGGTGTGGGGCACCTCCACGAAGTACTCCCCCCAGCGCGTCGGCATCTCGCACGTGATGGCCGACGAGGACGTCATCCAGGTGGTGAAGAAGTGAACCTTGTTGCAACTGAAATATATTCTATAACCGGAAAGATGTTTATTCATCGACAAAACAAGTTATTTGCCGGCCGTGCTGCCGGTCGTGTTGGCCGCCGCCGCGGCTGCGTAGGATTTGTTCAGGCTGCTGAGCACGGAGATGTTGGAGAAGGGCGTCGGCCCGCTGCTGATCCTGTGCGGCTCCGCGCTCGGCAAGGGCGGGTTGTCTATCCGTTCGAAGACATTGGTGGCGTCCCTCAAGCGAAACCGTCTCAGGTTGAGGTAGTGCTCCTTTTGCTCCTCCACCCGCTGATGCAGCTCGTGCAGGCGGCCCGCCAGGGAGATGAAGCTCTCGTTGAGCTGCCGGAAGCCGCGCTTGAGGTCATCCGGCGAGATGCTCTTCGGACTGGACAGGGCCTGCATGTGGCGCTCTGTGAGGCCGATCTGCTGCCGGAAGGCCACCAAATCCTGCTCGTACTTGGCCACCAGACACTGGAAGTACTGCAGCGGGGCGCTGTGCTCGAACTGCAGGCCCGCGGGCGTGTCCTGCGTGCGCTGGGCCATCTCCAGCGACTGAATCGCCCGGGAGGTCTCCTGGCGGAGCAGACGGATCTGCTGGTGGTTGGTCTCCATGGAATTGGCCATGGTCTGCAGGGCGAGCTTCAATTGGCTGATTTCGTGGTCCACGTTGTTGAACTTCGAGATGGAGGTGCGTCCGATGTCCGAGGCGCTCGTCTTTTGCTGCTTAATATAGCTTTTCAGGGCCTCCACGGTTTTCACTATCTCCTCGGGCACTTGCGTCTCCTTGATCTGCAAATCAGAGGGAAAAATTTTAAATTTCATGGGTTTACGTACTTTTTTGGACCCTGATCGCACGAAATAGTCGTTCCTATTTTACGGCCCATTATTGAGTACTGTTAGTAATTTAGCCTCTTCCTAGTATGAGTCCCCCTAGAAGTCTTTTTTATACCAATATACCAACCTTATGGTACCAATCGTAGGTGTATTGATCTATCTCCAAAATGGTAAAAGCTAAAGTTGTGAATCTTTTTACTACTGCTAACAATCGAAATAGCTACCTTGGTGGAAAGTTTTATAAAGATCGGAGAAGAAATAATGAAGATGTGGGCCATTATTGCTCGAGGAAGACATTTCTGTCTTATCTTACTTACTATTAGTATCTCATTATCGAGAAATCTCACCAAAAGAAGTGTATCTAATTGTTAGTATCGGAACTGGGTGGAATTTACTGGAAACTTCCTTATACTTATTGCTCATTCTATTCTTTTTAAGACCGAATAACTTTCCTAGAGAGAAATATTCTTAACCAAACCCATTAAAGGACAATTCCACTCAATGTCTTGGAACCAATAACTTTAGTTCCTTCGTACCTTCCTACTCTAAACTTAAGACTTCTTAACTCTGGATGTTCATATGTCGAAATAGCATCGATTTTCCCGATTCTATGCGATCCTCCGCTTTACAATATTATAATAATTTATATAGATTTTTTCTTCCTAATTCGAAATAAACTGTATAGCTCAGGTAAAAGGCTTGGCAATAGTGTAATTATCAATAATATAACCCTACTTCTGTATAAATTATCACAATTTATACAAATTTCAACTCCCAAGTCTATACAATTTATATTTTTAATGGTATATTACATCATGGACTACCAAGTCTAATGAAATGTTCATATAAACGATCTGTAACCTTTAAAATATATATTGCCAATAGAACACTCCCTTATAGGGCGGTTAAAGGGCTTAGCCATAGTATAACTACCAGTAAACATTAAATTTAACCCAAAATAAGCTAAACAAACGTTAAAAACTCTCACCTTGATGCCGTCCTGCTTGTTGTCGCCCAGCTTGGGCTGCGTGCCACTCACGTCGATGCCTCCCAGACCCACAAAAGCGGGAGCCGGCGCTGCCGCGGGCTGCCCGGCCGGCTTGCCGAAGATGCCGCCTCCTCCCAGCGCCGTGGTGGCCGTACTTCCGCCCAGTTTAAGACCCGTAGCCGTGGTGGTTGTGGTGCCAAAGTTCAGGCTCGCCGCTCCCGTGGCCTGGGCCGGCTTGCCGAAGGCGAAGGAGCCGATTCCGCCGCCCAGGGACGAGGGTATCGCTGGCGTGTTCGTTGTAGTTGCAGTTGAAAATCCAAAGGCAGGCGGAGCGGTCGTAGGCGCTGTTGTTGTGGGCGTGGCAAAGTTAAACGTGGGCGCCACGGTGGCCACCGTGGGTGCAGCCGCTCCGAAGGCGGGCGCCGCTGTTGACGCCGCTCCAAAGGCGGGCGCAGGAGCTCCGAATCCTGCCGCAGCAGCTCCAAAAGCGGGTGCACTTGCCGTACTTGTTGCTCCGAAGGCGGGCGCTGCTCCCGTCGCTGCGGGAGCTCCAAAAGCGGGCGTGGCCGTTGCTGCCCCGAAGGTGGGCGTGGCCGTTGCTGCCCCGAAGGTGGGCGTGGCTGTTGCCGCCCCAAAGGCGGGGGTGGCCGCGGAGGTGGCTCCGAAGGCGGGAGGAGGAGCATTTGTGGTCGCCGGCCGCGCGCCAAAATTGAAACCGCCTGTGGCGGGCGCAGCTGCGGGCGCCCCAGCGTTGGTGGTGGGCGTGAAGGAAAAGGACATCGTGCGGTGCCGTCAACAGCAAGCTAGTGAAGAATTTACTTTAATTTTGTAATACAAAACGCTAGGAATAATGTTTTTAAAAAACTATTGTGAAACGCCTGGACACGCCAGAGATGGCAACTGAAAGATAAACGATAGACGGGTGGCAGGGTTGCCACCGCCATCGGCTGGGTTATCGGGCGAGCTGGGCTATCGGCAGGCCAGTGGTGAGTATGCGTGTCATATGACAATTTTCACAGTCTTCGATTTAGTTTCGCAGTCGTCACTTGCTCTTTTCCACTTGTTCGGTATAGCACACAGGCAGACCAACCGAAGAAAATTATGGCCAGCCAGACGCAGGGAATCCAACAGCTTTTGGCTGCTGAAAAGAAGGCCGCCGAAAAGGTCGCCGAGGCTCGCAAGCGTAAGTTATTTGTATATGTTTTTTTTATGGGTTTCCAATTGGATTCCCCCATCTGATGGTTTTCTCACCACACCCCCACGGGTAACGTTATGTGCGGTCACATGATGTGGTGGGAAAAAAGTAAATATCAAAAAGCTAACTAATTTATTTGTTTTTCCCCTTAATTTGCAATGGAAAAGGCAAGGCAAGGAGGTTGAAGCAGGCCAAGGATGAGGCCACCGAGGAGATCGAGAAGTTCCGTCAGGAGCGCGAGCGCTCCTTCAAGGAATCCGAGGCCAAGGTGGGTACTCTTTTACGCAGTCTCTGCCGCACTCGAGGTCAAAATAATAGCACTCCCAAAGGGTGGAACAGCAAGTCAAAGGCCCGTTATATTAGAAAACATTTTTACCCCTCAAAAATTTAGTTAATTCACGAAATTATACATAAAAGAAATCGGTATTACTTGGAGGTTTGGAGTATCTATCTTGGAGATAAAATCATGCAACTCGTACGGGATAGTTACTTAACATAGCATTGGATTAAATTGAATCTACGAGACAGAAATCATATTCATAAAAAATACTCGTAATTTTTAGATATTTTCAATAATTTTGTATACATATATATATTTTTTAAGGTAATGTAGGCAATACACCACTAAAAGATATTAGATTTTGTATATTTACTTGAAAGCAAGCAATTAAAAGATACCATTTTTTATATATTTATTGAATCGGTGTAAGCCTTACAATGCCTAAATATACCTTTATATCTTAATATCAAAAGATTTAGTTAAAACCCAAATAATTTGCTTAAATCATCTCTGCTTTTTGTTAAATTCACTTATACTTATACAATAGCATAAAAAACCAAGACAACACTTTTGGCAATAACTCGTATGTAAATGTTTATCAATTAGAGGAATATAAAAACCAGCTTTTCTTTATTCGTAGTTGCAATTAAAACTAATATCCGAAGTTTCTAAACACTCATATCGAGGATCCCAATTTATGGGATTTATCAATTAGGAACGTAAATGAATGTGACTTGATTTTGTTCCCAGTCCTTGAGAGTGCCTTAAATGCAAGCCGAGACTTTTATTAACGACATTTTGGTAATGAAATTAACACACATCTCCCCTTCTTTAGCACATGGGCAGTCGCGAGGGAGTGGCGGCCAAGATCGATGAGGAGACCCGCGTGAAGCTGACTGAAATGGATCGTGCCATCGAGCTGCGCAAGGAGCCGGTGATCCAGGAGATCTTGCAGTTCGTGTACAACATCTCGCCCGAGGTCCACAAGAACTACACCCCCAACTAAGCCACTGCCAGTACAATGCGACAGCAAGCCAAGTGGCACTGTAAATTCGATGTCCACGTTGAAAAGCTCTAATGCATAATTTAGCCCTGTAATAATAGTGGTTACATTAACGAAATACTGCTGTATTATTATTCCATAAATTAAAGTGAAAAATTCGTTGTTGTTCCAAATGTAAAACCAAACGAGTTACGGAGTCTCGTCTCCCCTCTGGCTCTGGTATTATTTTATTTTGTTTTCCCTGTGTTTCCACCCAATACACGTTGTTGTTTTTATCTGACGAGTGTCATGTGTTTTACTTCGATTTTTATGAGGATTTTCTTTTGTCATCCGTCAGGTGATAAGCATTCCAAAGTTGTTTATCTTAAACATGTCAACATAACTCAAAAAGTATTCAAACTGCAATGGTACTTATTAGGATTGAAAATAATTGTTTATCTGTAATTATGTATCAATATCAAATCCATTTAAATAAAAATTGCTTACTCATATCCCTTTTAATTGGTTTTATTTTTGCTATCAGGAAAGTGATAATCGTCAATATAATTTTAGTAAACAATACTTAAGTTCAGATCACTAATGAACATGAACATGAATTCCAGCGACAATAATAAAAATTTAATTACTATAAAAAAAAATATAAATAAAAAAACAAAATGAAAACGTATCTGTAAATCCTATCGTATATCCAATTAATTGGAATAAAAACTACATATGCCGCTTTAAATGAATTGTTTTTATTAACAAAATTTTTAATATTGAATATATTTATTCAATTTTTATTTTAATACATTTAGAAAAAAAAATGAATAGTCGCACAACCTTTTAAACTACTGAATTTTAGTTGGCTCTATGCTTGGAACGTAAAAAATTTTATGTTTTATTTTTAAAAAAATTTAAATAAAATATGAAACATTCACATGCCTTTAGAAATGCAATGACTTTTAGTTGGTACCACGTGCGCTATCGGCCAGGCGATGAGCATTTGAAAAAACTAATTTAAATAAAATTGAATAAATTGAAATTGAACTTTCCACAAAAATAAATTTTAATACATTTTATTAAAATATGTTATACCCACATGCCTTTACAAATGCAATGATATTTTGTGGGTAATACCCATCCCTATATCGATTTCCGATAACTCACTGCCCCATGCACACATCTCTTTTCCAGCTCTGCTTTCAATCGATGCTTGCCCACCGCTAATGGCGAATCCCAAAAAACGAAAACAGCGAAAAAATGTTGCGGCAAAATCTACTTGACCAGCTCAAGCACTTCATAGACACAGTGACCAGTGCGCACACAAGTCCCCAGCAGCTGACCAGCCCCTCCCTCATCAAGCTGGCGTGAGTGGCCCCCCTCCCCGAGTGGCAATCAATCGTTTAATTTGGCTCTCAATTCTTCCAGGCTGAGCTTCCTGGAGGAGATGCCCGCCACGCGGGACATCGTTCTCGAGTACTTCGCCCTGCTGGCCGAGATCAGCGTACAGCTGTACGTGCCCCCGGAGATGCTGGACGCCAAGACGAAGCTGCTGGTGTCGCAGGTGCGGCAGGCCGGGAAGCAACAGCTGCGGGCGGCGGAGGAAGAGAGCTTCAACATGGCCAAGGCGGCGCTGATGAACCTGGTGTGGAAGGGCCCGGCGGCCTGGTGCCCGCTGATTGCCAACTGGAGCCTGGAGCTGGTGGCCAGGCTCTCCGACAAGTACACACAGCGCAGGATGACCATCACCGCCAGCTGCAGCTACTGGCTCGAGTGCAGCGCCATGCACGGCCTGATGGGCATGATCAACAGCTGCTTCCGCAAGCTGACGCTGCCGGAGGAAGAGACCTGCGTGGAGATCATGCTCAACGCCTTCCACAGGTCCCCCATGACCTTTGACTGGGTTATGGCCCGCCTGGGCGGCTGTTTTCCCTACAAAATCATCATGCAGATCCTGCAAACCTGCCTCAAGCGCTTCATGGACGATTACCGCTGCCACCTCGACTCCGAGGCGGGCATTCTCGACTACATGACGGCGTGTCACGAGCCGCACTTGCGCTCGGCCTTCCGGGAGATGCTGCGCGAGGGCTTTGCGCCCAAGAAACAGGCGGACGTGTGCGTGGTTCCCTTCCTCCTCATCACCACCAACTACTCGGATGCCATACTCCAGAGCCTGGTCAACGTGCTGGTCGAGATTTGTGAGTAATTCCCAAGCAATTCTGCTTCCATTGTATTAACTTTCGACTCTCACAGACAACGAGGAGATGTGCGAGGTGATTGTGCAGAAGTCGCCGCACTGGATGAAAAACAAAATGTTCGCNGGCGGACGTGTGCGTGGTTCCCTTCCTCCTCATCACCACCAACTACTCGGATGCCATACTCCAGAGCCTGGTCAACGTGCTGGTCGAGATTTGTGAGTAATTCCCACGCAATTGGGCTTCAATTTTATTAACTTGCGACTCTCGCAGACAACGAGGAGATGTGCGAGGTGATTGTGCAGAAGTCGCCGCACTGGATGAAAAACAAAATGTTCGCGGACATGCAGCCCACGCTCAACAACGCCGTCCTGCGGCTGAGCGAGCACGGCGCCACTTTGCTGATCACGGCGGCGAGAATGGCGGACCGCTTTGTGTGGTGCCGGGACTTCCTGGACTGCTCCCTGCAGGAGCTGGAGATGTATATGCTCAATCAGCGCAACTTTCCGCTGCTGGGGGACCTGGCCCAGGAGAAGACCAAGTACATGCTCTGGAAGAGCTGCCTCAGCACCAATCTGATGGAGCAGCAGACGGCCGTACGCTTGCTGCTGGTGGTCTGTAAGTGGCTCTACCTTTTCCCTCCACCTATCTGCAACTTGTATGATTAATCTTTGTGGTTTTCAGCTTCCCACCACCCACATATCTACTACCAGACCATATCGGAGCTGCTGCGGAAGCCCTACGGCCAGAATCCCAACGGTATCGGCGCTCTAATCCGCCTGCTGGGCGGCCAGAGTGGCGTGGCCACCTTTCCCGGCTTCACGCCCGGCTTCAAAATGGTCCTAGAGGACGTAACGCTGCACGTGCAGGTCAACAACCGACTGCCAGTGCCCCCGGGCACGCCCACAGAGGCCTTCAACACCTTCACCAACCTCAACATTCTATCCAAGTAGGAAGTGCGAACCTAGCTAATTTTAAACAGTTGATCAACCGTGTTGTTTCAGGATGCACAAGAGCAAAAACGTGTCTCCCTACCTCCAGGTGCCGCAACTGAACGAGGCCCTGATCGAGTGCCTGCCGAAGATCATACAAATCTTTGATTGCACGGTCAGCAAATTGGTCCTGAGAATGGACAGGGACGCAGCCGAGAGGAGTGCCGCCAAGTTTCGGGCCCAACAGGCAAACAACAACAATTACACGGAAACGTACAATGGAACTGGGTACGGAAAGCGTCCGAAAATCGAAAACGGAATGGACCCGCTGGCCGAGGAGCTTGCGGAGCACGAGGACTCTAGCCGCATGCGTTTGGCGCACCTGATTGTGGACCTGATGAACAACATTGAGGCCGGGAGCCGCACAAACCTCCTGCGCACGCCGGTGTCGCTCAAGCTGGCGGTGCTCAGTGTCAAGTACTTTTTTGTGGGGCTCACTGAGACGAGTGAGTTGCGATGCTTGTATAGATAAAACCAAGACTAATCGAGGTATTTCCTTAGCTGTCATACGCCGCGCGGCTGCCGCACATCGCGCGTTTGCTCTGCTGCAGCGTCAGTGCTCCGCCCGGAAGATTGCGCGGACCGTTTGCCTGCGGGAACTCGTGGAGGGAGCTCTGTTCTATCACGGTCACCTGCTGGGACAGCTGGAGGAGTACGATATGGATGAGCTGGAGATCCCCGAGCACGAGCTGCTCATACTACAGAACCTGCACACCAGCTCCGGCACCAACTCCAATCGTTCCGTATTGCATTCGGGGGTGATCGGACGCGGTCTGCGACCCGTTTTGCCCACCCAAAATCGCAGCTGCGATGCCGAGAAGCAGTTCCTGTATCTGAAGGCCCTGAATGCCTGCTGTGCGGATGTGGAGAAGCCGAACAACGTGGAAGGGTACTCGCTGGTGTCGCTGCTGCTCGTCGAGCTGGTCTCCACGGATGTGATGTACAACGGGCTGCCCTTTCCCGACGAGGAGTTCACGAAGGTCACCATGGAGCGGGACATGCAGATCCGCAGGGCCTTCATTACGTCGCCCGTGTTGTGGGCGGTCTTGGGACTGATAGCCGGGCATCGTCCGGCTCTCTGCTACTCCTCTGTCCTCCTGAGGGCTTTGTGCGCCACCTGCCTGCATCACTGGCGGGGCAAGAATGGTAATTGTCGCGGGACTAAGCTTTCAGCTTGTGTTTTGGCTTTAATTGAGCTCTCCTTTCAGTCAACAAATACCAGCCCACGGCCGCCAACGACGAGCTGATGCTCTGCACAAAGAAGATGCTGCAGCTGTTGGCCATGAGTCAATTAGTTCCGCCGCCCCTCACCAACCTGCACCTCATCATCGAGCACTTTGAGTCGGTAGAGGTGAGCTATCCCCCCCCAATAACCATTGAGTGTCTCTTGGAAGTTAATCCTTATCTGGCTCCCCAGATTGCGTTGCTTTTGCGGGAGTGCATCTGGAACTACCTGAAGGACCATGTGCCCTCGCCGGCCCTCTTTCACGTGGACACCAATGGCCTGCACTGGCGGAATACCAGCAGTCCGCAGGCCAAGGTTCCGGCACAGTATGTGGACACGCTGCGGCATCTGATGCAGCGGAAGCTCGCCACCTTGGGGCCCCACTACCACCAGATGTTCATCATGGACGAGCTGGCGGGCAACGATAGCGAGGAGGAGCATCCGGGACGCTTGGAGATCGTGGAATTAGAATAAGCAGATGTAGTTAGCTAGCCTAATGCCTTGTGCGAGTGTGCAGTGTGCAGTATGAAGTGTGCATGAGTTTGAATGAGGGGGGAAATGCGTGAGGTGTGGAGAGTGCAAATGCAGTGTTTTGTATTTCAAATGGGTTCTTTTATTTGTTTGTAAATTAAAATCTCAATCTAGGCCTTTTTGCAAAATACTGTCCAGCAGTTATTATTGTACCGACGGCGGCTGAAAATCGCATCCGTTTCTTTTACTCAGTTATGCGTCTGTAATATGGTTTGTATGTATGGTTTATGATTTAGAATATTTTAGAATATAACGAAGCCAACAACAATTTCACTTGAACATGTTTATCCTTCGTGCCTCCATCCGCACGACATCTCTCACACACAATCATTAACGACTAATTTACGCTTTCATTTGCATCATCTTCAATTATAATACACAGTATTGTCACATGGATATATAGCCCGGGGCCAGCTAACTTTGAGTCTCTGCGGCGGCGACGGCAATGTGGTGTGCTCTCCTGGTATGTGGCTCCTCCTACTTCTCTACATTACAAATACTTGGCGATTGTAGGACAACAAAAAACGATAAGGGGACGCGCGGGAGGGCGAAACAAAACCAAAAAGTTGCTCACAATTTGTTAACAAAGTTATTACTTTCGATTACTCTTAGCGGCTAGTGTTTTGGGGAGGCTTCTTCTCCCTTTTTTCCGCCTACGAGGTCCGGCAGTGGCTCAGCTTGCGCACGGAGATGCAGGAGGCTAGCTTCTTGGCTCGCCGCTTCAGCGCCGATCCCTTCTTTTTCGCCGGCGCCTCCTCCCGGCTCCCATTGCCGATCGATGTGGCTCCTGCTGCCGCGCTCGTGGAGGGCGGCTCGTAGGCGTGGCAGGCGGCGAGGGCGGCCGCCGACTGTTTTGATCGGATTTCGGAGGCGGCGGCGGCCGCTTGCCGGGCGAGCTCCTCTGCAAAAAGCACCAAAATCCTTGTGATCAACAGAGCCAAGAATGATTTCCCCCTTTACTCACGATTGACGTCGTGCTCCGTGAAGTAGACATCCTCCTGCTCGCTGCCGTAGTGGTAGGCCTCCAGATACGGCAGCACCGTGGAACAGCGGTACTTGTCGCCCTTCAGCGGGGGAATGGGTATCGGTGGGCCGGTCACCGGCGGTGCGGAAATGAACCATCTGCAGATCAACCCGTAAATCAGCAAGAAATCATCTAAAAAGGCGTGTAAACCCTTACGTGTCCTTGCGTATCTCTTGGAGGGAGAGACGCTGGCTGGGATCGGCCTGCAGCATGCCCAGGATAAGGCGCGCAAAGTCCGCATCCATCTCGTACAGCCAATCGGGCGCCTCCCACTGCCCGCGACCAATGTTCTCCAGCAATCTGTAAATGTTGTCGCCCTCGAAGGGATACAGGCCCGTGGCCAGGTTGTACCTGCAGGAGAAGAACTCTTAGTGCTTGATCTGGGCTATATGATTGTCCCCCTCCTGCTCTAGATGCTTACAGTGTCACTCCGCTGCTCCAGATGTCCACCTTGAAGCCGGCAAAGGTCTCGTGGCCGTTGGCAATCTCCGGCGGCTGGAAGGCGGGCGATCCCTGGCCCGTGGTGCAGGTGTCGTCGGGCGAGAAGAGGTCCAGCTGCTCCGCGACCCCAAAGTCGGAGATCTTCAGCGTCTGGTCGAGCGAGAGCAGCAGGTTGCCGGGCTTGATGTCCTTGTGGATCACCCGGCAACTGTGCAGATACTCGAGGCCGTCGATCAGTTGATGAAAGTATCCGTGGGCCTGGAACAGGGGCATCTTCTTGTCCGGCTGGTAGTCGACCATCTCCTGGAGCCCGCCCACGCAGTACTCCATCACCAGGTACATCTTCTGCTTCTCCTCGTTGTACAGCACATCCACCAACTGCACAACGTTTTCGTGCTTCAGCTGCTTGAGCAGATGGATCTCGCGCGTGACGTTCTGCTCGCCGTTGGGTATCCTACGCAGCTTGCGCTTCGTCAGGATCTTCACCGCCAGCCGGCAGAGGTTCTCCGAGTTCATGGCCTCCTTCACCTTGCCGTAGGAGCCCTCGCCGAGGACGTCGCCCATTATGTACTTGCCCACCATCTTGATGTTCTTCTTCTTCTGCTGGTAGATGATGTCCTGGCTGTCGACGCGATTGAAGAACATGTTGCCCATGTCCAGGGTGACCCTGTCCAGTGTCTCGATCTCGTCGTCGTTCAGCCAAGTGACCTGGGCGTGCGGCTGATCCTCGAGAAGATCATCCTGTGTGTAAAACAGCCCGCCGCCTCCCGCTACCGCTCCGCCCGCCAGCGGCTCCTCCCCCTTCACCTCGACGAAGGCCTCGTCCAGCTCGGAGGCCGTATCGAAGTGATAGTTCTTGTTGTCCAACAGCACGGTCATCTCATCGGGATCCTCCTCCTTGTGATTGTCCAGCTGCTGTTGCTGTGCCCCGCCCCCGCCTCCGCCTCCCTCTCCACCTTGTGTGTACTCCATGACTTGGCCGGCGAGTACGGTCATCTGGACAGGATGCTCCAGCTCCTGTTCCTGCGCCAGCTGCTGGTACCGCTCCTGGTGCTCCTCCGGTTGCATAAACCTCAGGCCGGGGAGTGAAAACAGGTCACATGGCGGGTCCTCCTCCGGTCAGCGGCGCCTCCTCCTGCTCCCTCGCTCCTCTCTCTCTCCCTCTCTCTCTCTCTCTCCCTCCTTCTTCGCTCCGGATCCTTGACCAGGGCTGGAGAGCAACGGTACCAGGACACCTGCTTCCTTGGCACACGCCTGGACCGCAAGTCGCTCGCTTTTCCGGCGCTCTGTGCGCGCTTTGTGTGTGTGCAGTGCCTCGCTCCGCTTAGCCAGCGCTCCGGACTAGCCTCCTTCTCATATATACCACTCTGATTTAATGTGTGTTTACTGGCTTTCCGAAAAGAAATTGTTTAACAATTTTATTTTCTAAGGTGGTAACAACGCAGTGCGGTCTCACTAGCCCTGCGGGCCACGGGTTCGGGCAAATTCGGCTAGGCCAATACGGTCGCACTGCGATTCGGCTGCCAGGGCTGGCCACTCAGCTGCTACTTGTTGTTGTGGGTGGCAGTGACAGAAAAACGAAAACAAAACTTTGTACATCTGCTGTTGAATATTCGGCCGAGCAAGGGGGCTACCATGAGCGCAGGGATCAGCACAAAGGAGCGCTTGGAGCGCTTGATGCAGGCCAAGGATCAGCTGGAGGCGCAGATCAGCAGACATGGACAAATCCTCTCGGCCGTGAGTAAACTCGCGTACTCATCGTACCCCTTGACTTTTCGGGCGTTGGGTGGGCCCGACTATGCCAAAGGTTTGGTCTTCTAATCAATCTCAAGATTAACTGGTATCCCAGATACTTTTAGAAAACTAGAACAGCGGTTTTCGCACCAATTGTCCACAAGGACATCGAGACTTTTTGAGATATATCCAGGGACTTTTCTATTTAAACTTTGGGGGATTGGCATTTTAGGCTAATCCTTTTTTTCCTGAGTTGGTAGGAGGGTTATTGACTTCTGGGCAAAATTTCATATCAATATCTTTATTAGAAATATGGACAAATCGTCTCGGCCGTGAGTAAACTCGCGTACTCATCGTACCCCTTGACTTTTCGGGGGTTGGGTGGGCTCGACTATACCAAAGGTTTGGTCTTCTAATCAATTTCAAGATTAACTGGTATCTCAGATACTTTTAGAAAACTAGAACAGCGGTTTTCGCACCAATTGTCTACAAGGACATCGAGACTTTTTGAGATGCATCCAGGGACTTTTCAATTTAAACTTCGGGGGATTGGCATTTTAGGCTAATCCTTTTTTTCCTGAGTTGGTAGGAGGGTTATTGACTTCTAGGCAAAATTTCATATCAATATCTTTATTAGAAATATTTTAAAGCTCGTGTTTTCAAGATCAAGTCATGTGCATACAGGTTTTGGTCACGTTTTGGTCTACTATATTTTAAAAACTTTAAGAGATATAACCAATTTACACTCACTTATACTTATAAAAACATTTAATTTTGTATATTACCGAGGTAAGAAAGCTAGTTGTGTTCCTCTGTCCGTATAATATTGGATACCCTAGCCCTTGCAGGCTATTAGGACCTCACCTAACCCTTTTTTAACCTTGTAACCAAGTTGTACCTGTTAAAAATATATTTATTATATATCTACAGAACAGCGATGTAGGCATGACTGGACCTTTAGTGGACGAGGAGGGCTTTCCGCGCAACGACATTGACATTTACCAGGTGCGCCAGGCCCGCCAGACGATCATCTGCCTGCAGAACGACCACAAGGAGCTGATGGACCAGATCCAGAACCTGCTCAACCAGTACCACAGCGAGATAGCCACTACCGACCCGGAGCTGGTCAACCGCGCCAGTGCCCTTGACCTGGACGATCGAGAGTCCGCCGGAGCCATTGTAAACTCCCCGGCACCCGTGCACCCCATCGCTGTGGTCAACCTGATTAGTCCCAGTTCTCCGGCAGAAGCAGCCGTAAATATCACAACTACTGATATCCCTAAACTATTTTTAATATACTTTTACTTTACCCCTTTAGGGACTTCGTGTGGGCGATGGCATCGTCAGTTTTGGGTCCATTAATGGCCACAATTTCAAGGGAGACCTCGGCCAGATTGGGCAACTGGTGCGCAACATGCAGAACCACAACGTTGCGCTAAAAGTAAAGCGCGATGGAGTGCTGTTGGACCTGATGCTGGTGCCAAAAACCTGGGCCGGACGCGGCCTCCTCGGCTGCAACATCGTCCTACCTCCAATGCCCATGGATCACTGATTCCGCCGTAGCATACATCACTCTGTTACGCTGCCATGCACTCAACTATCAACATCTTTGTGCTAAAATTGATTTACGGAGGGTTGGCCAGATTTTCGGGTCACCTGTCCGCGTTAATTTTAGTCTCACATCCAATCAGACAACCGGGTCACTGCAACAAGGAATCGGCATCATCGGTATCGCAGGTAGGTCAGTCATGACGATAGTTAGTGGTTGCTTTTTTATCTTAAAGAATAAGATTGTTTTAAACAGTAGAGCTAATACACAGCACCCAAATCATGCAATTCTGATATACATAAAGATTAGCAAGTAAATCTGGATAATGTTTCATCAAAGAGAACTAATAAATTAATTTATAAAATATATTTATAAAAAATATATGCGATTTTTGTTTTTCTTAAACATAACTAACTGTTGTGTTTGGTAAAAGCATTTATTGAGGTTTTTTGTTTCAGAAATCGTATATATGACACTCTCATTGGCCGGTTCATGATGTGACGTATTAGAATTACGTATGTCCTTGCTGAAATAAAGCCAAGGAAACTAGTTTGATGTTATTTGTAAGAACATATTTCACATTGAATTCGCATGGCTCGTATCAAGTTTCCAGAAGGAAGCTTTCCGATGGAATATTTTTAAAATGATGCGCCTAACAGAGGTCTGTTAGGAAGGTCCTGCCGAAAGCTCACAAGCAACAGAGTCAGACAAAGAGAGGGAGAGCTTTAGTGGCTTTCGGAGGCTGCTGCTGCCGTGCGCTCTCCTACCCCAGGACCTCTCTGCGGAGAGGGAAAAGGACGATGCAGAGGAAGCGGGAGCGGAAAGGGGGCCACAGGATCCCATCCAGCAGCCTGTCTGTCACTTTTGTGCGCCGGAGCAGAGCTTACGCGCTTCACGTTTACTGTCCGTCGAGAGCGCGTGCATTGCGGACGGGCCGCGAATCCGACTCCTATTCCAATTCCGAAACCGATACCGTGTCCGTGTTATCCTTGCGACCAAGCTGGTCATCCCGACAAGCAGCGGGCTAAATTACTGTAGTGAAAAAATTGTGGGTCGCTGCAGCCTTTTCGTGCAATTAGAGTGACAAATCAAAGGATCCCGCTGCCGTGGAAAATTACGCCTGCAAATTACGCTCGAAAAGGATACGTCGGGATGTTGTGTATGTGTTTGTGTGGCTGTGCGAGTGTGTGCGTGTGTGCTTTACATAATGGAACAATTCTTATAATTTTTTTTTCCACCATCGCAGGGGATGTGTAGGGGCAGACTGGGAGGGAGGAGTGGGGCTTCTCTTGATAGTGTCACTGTCATTGCCAGTGCATGGGAATTAGTTATGTGAGGCAGGGGCATCCTGCGCGAAATAGCACAACAAACAATGCGGGGGGATAGAGCGTAAGGACCTCAAGAGCGCCAGGCATTCGCGAACGGAAAAGGAAACTAACAAAAAAGTTAACTAAGGGCGAGCAGGGACGGGCAGAACCAACCCCCACAGCAGCCCCGCACACATTTTCGGCTGCTACACTCGATAAATTAAAAAAAGCCTGTCTCTCTGCGAGTCCTGTGCGTATCCTGCGTGTCTGTGTGTATGTGTGTGCGTACGCTTCAACGCGCTTCAGGACCTCTCCACACACAAACTTGAATAATTCAGAGACACTGCAATGCTGCCTCATTGTTCATCAATAAAATGCCTTCGGATGGCCACACAAGCACGCGCTCGCGAAAGGAGAGCTTTCATTTTTCGGCGTCTCATTATCCTGTGCGTTGTCTGAATTATTCAACAATTACAGCTGAGATTGCGCTTCACACGTTGCCAGTTTTTCCAGTGTGTCCACAAATCCAGCCGAAGGACACATGCAAATGAAAAATTCATTTGCATGTTTGTGTAGCGCACAAAACAAAAAGGAAAAGAGGCAAAAAATAATATGAATAGCATCGTTGCCAGCTTTCCTGTGCACCGGAAGTGTCTAACAATCCGAATTGCTCACCGTTCCCAGCATCCGGTGTCCAAATTAAAAACTTATAGCCCAGCAATTCAAATAGAAATCTCTTTTGCATGAAACGTTCCAGGACTACAATCAAATGTGTTGCCCACTTTGGAGTTCTTGCATCCAGAATCCTTGAATAAATCATTTAAATCGGAATAGAAAGATGGAATTATTTGTATAATTCATAGAAATATGACTTTGAACGGAATATGACGGAATAATTGAACGCATAGATGCTTAGATGTTATTGGTAATTATAAATTGAGGCTGACCGCATCATTTGATGTGCACTCGATTAAATTATGAGCTAAATTGCCAGAGTAGCTGCTAGGGGGGGGCCGGATATTGATGATGACAGATTGTATAGTAGTTGCGCGTTATTTTTAGCATGGTCATTAAACCTAATTCAAGCCATTCCACGCAGGAAGACGAAGGACACCGCCAACAGTGCTCGGAAATAGTTTCCTCGGATGAATTATTCAGCTGGGCTGCTGGGATGTGATGCCGCCCGTCAGTGGCAGAGAGGCAGCAACGGCAGCAGAAGCCTTGGATGCCCCACCGCCCGCTGCAAGTGAACTGAGACAGCAGCAGCAGCAGCAGCAGCCAGTGCGACAGCAACTGAAATTGGAACTGCCAGTGCAGGAGGATGATGGCAAGGAGGTGCACAAATAACGCAAGGACATGGACGGCACAGCGCACGCGACGAGGACAAAGGCCCACGGCCTGTGACTGCCACTGCGACAGTGACTTCTGCAACAGAAGCATTGGCAGCAGCATCCTCAGCTAGCTGGCTACCACCAACCTGGCCAACAGCAACCCAACAAAAACAGCAACCGAAACGGAAACAGCAACAAACACAGCCACGTCAGCCACCCCCCAGAGTGATATTATTTTTAATGCAATCAAAGTGCTAAGTGAGTTTGCCAAAAAAGCAGAGACTACAAACTAGAGAAGGCGACCGTGTGTTCTTAACCCAATTTCGCAAGTTGGTCCTTTGAGGCGGTAGCAGCAGTCGCAACCGAAGAGCAGTTCTACTAGACAGGACACACAGAGGACATATGGAAAGGGGCGGTCACCAGGTGAGCAGCCGCATCAAATTTAACCGCAAGCGGAGGCGACGCATCCACTGAATGCCGCATCCACTGAGTGCGCTGCATCCTCCGCCATCCATCAGCCAACGACCACATCCTCGCCTAAATGAAGAATGAAGAAACAAAATGTGCGCACGATATCCTTGATCGTGTGTACATTTACCTACCTGCTAGTCGGCGCCGCCGTCTTTGACGCCCTCGAGTCGGAAACGGAAAAGCGTCGTTGGGAGGCGCTGCAAGGTGAGTGCAAAAGCTGCCACAAGCACCCTCGCCGGTGCATACACTGACAAATAATTCACAGATTTTTCTATATATTTGTAACAAAAAGTTCATCTTCAAATAGGGTAATATCTAAGTCCATTAGAAGCATTTGTGAATTCAAAGAACTAATTTTTGTTGCTATATATTTTTTATAAATTTTACGAGATTTATAAATCCTATAAAAAATCGTAAATTGTATTGGAATTTATTTGGTTACTCATTATGAAGTTTTCATAATGTTTAAGCATTTTGTTCATCGAAAAATAGCTATTTTCATTAAGTTTCTTGAGACCCCAAATCTGTATTTAATTAGGCAAAGTCTTTATAAATGCATAAGCAAATATCCAAATTAAAGACCTATGTTACTGGTTGTTTGATTGTTAAATCAAAGACCTCAGCACGTACTTTTTTGAGTGCACACCCGGAGGTGCAAGTGCACAACCAAGAAAACTAACAACCTGGCATCGAGACTTGTGTGAGGGTTACATCATAAAACATCCTTTTCCGTTCGCTCTGCCAACCACTTGCAGATGCCGAGGACATGATAATACGCAAATACAATATCTCAATGGAGGACTTCAAAGTCATGGAGACTGTGGTGCTCAAATCGGAATCGCACAAGGCCGGCCAGCAGTGGAAGTTCACCGGTGCATTTTATTATGCAACCACGGTGCTAACCACCATTGGTGAGTCCCTTCCCCGCGCTAATGAAACCATTCATTGTGTGACACTTATATTTGGTATTTCCTCTTCCAGGCTACGGACACTCAACACCCAGCACAGTGGGCGGGAAGCTCTTCACCATGTGCTATGCCATTGTGGGGATTCCCCTGGGTCTCGTTATGTTCCAGAGCATCGGAGAAAGAGTGAATAGACTGAGCAGGTGAGGTGGCATATCAATAAAACAATTGTGGAGGTAGTGTTTAGAGGGCCAATCAATGGATCTGTTTTAGGAATTGTCAAACAAAAGTTTAAGACCTTTAGAAACCAGCGTATAANTTGTCAAACAAGTTTAATACCTTTAGAAACCAGCGTATAATAATTATTTTGCTAGAAGTCACCAATTTGTATGTTAGTATTAGAAAAGAACCAAAATCAAAAGCTTAGATTCTAAACCTTTGTTGGTTTA
Organism: Drosophila ironensis; assembly: GCA_021223825.1. Lineage (NCBI taxonomy): Eukaryota > Metazoa > Arthropoda > Insecta > Diptera > Drosophilidae > Drosophila > Drosophila ironensis. Next base: position 383,809 of record JAJJHQ010010498.1, read on the forward strand.
GCTATCGTTGAGAACCTCTAATGACCTGCCATGATTAAGACATTAAAGAGCTTCGTAAAGATGCTAAGTTAGCTTAGCTAACCTGCATATTTAGACTCCATTTATCCACTGTCTTTCACTAAATTTAATATCATATTTATTTATATTTCTGCTTGCAGCTATGTTATCAAAGCGGTCCGCACATCGCTGCGCTGCAAACGGACCGTCGCCTCTGAGGTGGACCTTATTTGTGTTGTGACCACACTCAGTTCGCTGACGATAGCCGGCGGAGCTGCGGCCTTTTCAAGATTTGAGGGCTGGAGCTACTTCGATTCAGTATATTACTGTTTTATTACATTAACCACTATAGGTGAGTGCAGATATACAGATGGGAAGTACCCAAAATTGATGCCCGATTCTTTGCAGGCTTTGGGGACATGGTGGCCCTGCAGAGGGACAATGCACTGAATAGGAAGCCCGAGTACGTGATGTTCGCACTGATATTTATACTATTCGGCCTGGCCATTGTGGCCGCTTCGCTGAACTTGTTAGTACTTAGGTTTGTTACAATGAATACCGAGGATGAGCGACGCGACGAGGCGCAGGCCATGCAGGTGAGAGTTCCCAGACCCAAGGAGCGCGGAGTAACTATGTTTTATTGTCAGCAGATCATGCAAACCATTTATTACTTAAACCGTAGACTTGAGGACTGTTTTGAATTTGCTTCCCTAACTAAATCGAGTCGTGCGTATCCGACTAAGCCTTCCCCTATTTTACTACGTAAACTAGTCTCAAGCGCTTTTCTCTAACGTTTTGTATACCCTAATCCAAACGCTTCACTCTACCCTAGATTCCATAATATAATACAACCAAAATTATCTACGATTTTGTAATCTACCTTTTTGTATTAACTTTCACCTGTCTCTCATAAAATTACCTATAGTTTTGAAATTATATCAATCTGCTTGCCATTTTGCTGCACATTTGGCTAATTCATGATCTTGCACCTTCGGTTAACTTCGATATTACGATATTTTCGATAATTTTACGATATTATAACGAAATGTTTTTGAACCAATTAATTTATACAATCTATTCAATGCAGGCCCCAATGCGAGAGAAGCTCAAATTAAAATCAAATAAATATTTTTCTATTTTTTCGGCATATTTTCGGTTGCTTTTGACTTAATGAAAACGAAAACGAATCAAATGCATAACGCGAGCTTAGTTTATGTCCAAGTCCAGTTTATGGACCAACGAGGTGATTGCGGATTTTTTCAGACTCCTACCATAACATACAGATACTAACATATATAATATTTTCGACTCTAAAACCCAACCAAACTGTACTTTCTGGCTTCTGTAACCACAACACTATACCCAAAGTACAACCAGCTAATTCCAAAAGCTAACAGCAAGCACAACCCTACCCCACATGAACACGATTCCTCAGTTTTCAACGCTATAAACTCGTAAACTCAGACCACTCGGAATTTGCATAAAGTCCTTCAGAGAAAGCGATGGTAATTAACGCTGACACCCCCGTTGCAGGCGCTGCAAGTGGCTGTGAAGCTGGAGGGCGATGTGATAACATCCAACGGATCCATACTGAGCGGCTACGAGGGACACGACGGCCAGTCGCTGAGCGGAACCAACACCTCGTCCATGTGCTCCTGCCCCTGCCTCTGTCTCAATGGGAGCCGGCACAAAAAGTACGTACGAAAAGTCCCACCAACAGGACACAGGCAGGCAAGCAGGCAGGATGTCATCACACGATTAGGAAGAGGGCGGACGGGCTTGGTGGCTTGGTGGGATTATCCATCCGGGCAGAGTGGTTAAAAGGGCATTCGGATGCCCCCTGAATGGGTGCTTCACAGCGTCTGAGGGCTCTCGAAAGCTCTCTGACCTTCTGCTCTGCAGCCTGACCTTTCATCCTTTTATCTTGGCTATTTGTCACACATTTTTGTTTATCTAAATCATTTCAAGTTGGGCACATATCCTAAATGCCATCTATGGGCTACATTTTTCAGACCAAAATTTAAATACAAATTTTTGAGAATATTTTGTTCAATTTTCTTAAATTTGATTTATTTTTCGTGAAAAAAAAACCCCAAAGAAAAATCAAGTGTAGATTTTATACTCGTATCATACAGGATACAGGTATATTATAATATATCCTATCGTGAACACTATCTATGGGAAAAATTATTAAAAATGAATAAGAATAAATAAAATTCTTTAGTTTGAATTTGTACATTTTATATTTATATCCCAGAATTCTTGTTAGGAAAATGTAATAGGCGTCTTTACGATGAAGGATCTTCCAAATCTTTGATTATTTCCAATATATATATTTTGTTATTATATTTTAAATAATTTACATTAAATTGTTTGTTTTTGGGTGTATAAAACTCTTCTTATTTATTATAAATATTTCCTTTCACTTTTATTTTAATTTTTAGGGAAACGTACCAGCTCGTGAATTTTCAGAGTCAATGAATAATGTTCTGCCCGATTTATTGCGTTAAATACCTAAAAAATAACTTTATTTTATTACATAACTTTGCACTCGCAGGGGTAACCCACTTACCCGGAGCAACGATTCAGAGTAAGCATAAAATATTATCAAAACTCGAATTTAAATTAATCAAAACTCTTCGCTACAGAAACCAATACAAGCTCCGGCGATCGCCCTCGCACATGCGGCACCTGCTGCCGGAGGTGGTGCCCATGCAGGACCTAAACTACGACTACGACTCCCAGAGCCTGCACAGCTTGGCCGACCGGGGCACCGTGGACAGCAGCTACATGGGCATGGACATGGCAGATGCGGCAAGCAATGGATCCTCGCTGCGGCCCCCGAACCTGCTGAAGCGCAACGTATCGCTCTCGTCCTTTCGCATCTAGAAAGGATCAAGATCCATGAGGCTGCGGGAACAACGAACTGGCGGTCCATCCTGCGTGTGTGGAGCATCCTGCTCTCGCCCGAAACGACTTACAAATCGAAAGTGATAACAAGGCTCTAATAGTACTTAAATACTTATTTAGAATCGCATACTGAACGTAGGACACAATTCACAATTGAGTTGAAACGGGGAGTCCCCGTGCGGAAGTGCTTGCGTGCATTTACAATGTAAGTTAGTGCGTGGCTTAGTATATCTATACAACATGTAGTGTGGGGCCTGGCGATAGAGATAGACTAAAACCTATATGTACGGACATATAGCACTTACAACTAGGGCACTATACAACAATTGAATGTAAACCACTGCCATTTCCGAGCGATTAGAACCCGTAAGCGAGTGATTGTGGAACGCGGCAAAGCTCACAAGTCGTCTTACTATTTTAACACCAAAATTTCACTCAGCGAATCTTTGAAATTGTAGGGAGAATGCCAAAATACCCACAAATGTATAGCCACGTTTATGCGAAAGCTGCTCTTAAAAAATGAATTATAAAAATAGGGTTTTTCATTGAAAATTTTTCTCTAATTTTTACTAGTTTATACTCCTATATAGTTTGTTTATTTGGTTAGGTTACAAATAGAATTACATTTAAAGCAGCGGTGGGCACAGATTTTCAACTTAGGAGCCGGCCAAAAAAGAAAAAAGGGTCTCTGTCCGATTTTTTGGTTCTACATATTTTGTTTATGTAACTTCACACATTCCCTTTTCACCGTCAACTTCGGATGACGTGCACATTTCGATTCCTTTTCGTTCGCGACCATATTTCCTTTTCACCGTCAAATTCCGAACACTTACCCATGTCATTTCCTTTTTGTTCGAGACATTCACACCTTTTTTGGGAGCACTGAGAGCCGAAAGAGCTATGAGCTGCCCACCGCTGATCTAAGGGTTTATATTAATTGGTAATCATTTAAAAATTATGTACTTCTTAGTTTATTAGCATAAACGTAGCTCATACATTTTAAAGACCCAAAGTGCACAATGAGAGTGTCAAATTAAATGCTGTAAATAGTCGATAGCCTATAAATGGTAGATACAAAGTTTAAAATCCATTTTATTCCGACTTATTATGATTACATAATGTTTAACTACGAAACTTGATATTAGTTTACGATTACTGTGCGCATATTGTAGCTAGTAGTCGCCCTCTAAGGCGGCCCCCTCGAAGACATTTCCAGAGCTCGATGATCTACCCAAGTGTCAAACAAATAAACACATAGCTAGAAGCCCAGACCATATTTAGCACATATACCATATTTAGTATACATATATCCGGCAATTTCAATGCTCAAGTGACTCCGCGATGTGCCAAATAACTCGCCAGGACGTGCAAATAATATATATACTTGAATTATATATATTTATGAGCCGTTCATGCAGTCTCCAGACCCCCAGGACCTCCCCCAGTTGCATTTATGCAAAAAGAATGCATTTAGTTGTAGGTGTAGATAAAAAACAAACCGAATTCCCGCACTTATGGCATCATTTATCCATTCCACGGACATTGTTTTACCGCATTTGCATTTAAACAAATAGATTTTACGCGAATTTGTTCTACTTAATCGATGCATTTCCCCCGCCCCAACGATCCCATTATTGCTCACTCGAGACGTCAAACGCTTCAAACAAAAACTCTCTTTTTTATCCTTATGTGCTTTGTATATAAACAGAATATGTATTTAAATTTAATAAAAGCCAAGGTAATTACTTTAAATAACGCGATATATTGTTAAAACCGAAACTATGTCAGTTTAAAAACATAATTATGTATTTCATTTTTAGAGTGCTAATTAATTTTCAAGTTTTTAATATTTAACTACGAAAAACATTTCAGTCCAGGGGTGTGTAAGAATTTAGCAAAAAATTACCACTGGAATTCTTTAAATTCAAAGAAATAATTAAAACAAGAGAAATTGTAATTTTAATTCAGGCAAATAATGCGAAATAGTTAAAATAAGACTTTGTAATATACTTATATTCCGAAATTACAAAAACAAAACAAAGAATAAACTAAATTTATATATGATTAAAATCTGAAAGCGTTATTTTTTAATGAAATCCCCTTGAAAGAAACACAGTTTTTCATTTAAATTTATCCGTATTTATTGAAGTTATTCATTTAGACATTGTGAAGTGCTTTTCTGTTACACAAGTCGCCGAGCTTCGCCTTGTATGATTATCAATGGAGAACATAATATAATAATTATTGCCTGGCCTCAGATCTTTGCTTTATTCGTTTGCAATCGGGAATAAAATTTGTAAATCAACACAATAATATGCCTAGGCCTGATTTTTCAGTATTTGCTTTTCGCTACGGATATCCATGGTTCAGCAGTGGTCTCCGTGTGTGTCTTATGCGTTGTTTGGTATTCAATTTTGTGTATAGTGTAGTAAAGTAGAAATCTAAAATCAAGTGTTTTAAAATTAAGGGGGCGTAGTAGGTGATGGAGGGGGGGAGGGGCAGCTAACTCTAAGCATCGTCTAATCGTCCATACTCTCGTTGTTGCGTTCCGGCGATGCGTTTCCGTTTTTCGGCGAGGCCGAGCGGGAGCGGGAACGCGAGCGGGACTTGTTGTCAGCCGAAGCGGACCGATCGCTGCAAGAACAAAAGCATTTTTAGTGGTATTACTAAACAAAATTCAGAGCACTAGTTTCTGGACAACCACAGTGGTGTCTGGTGGTGGCCTACACAAACAGTGGTGGGTGTTGTTTACATAGTTAGTGCATGTGGCGTGCATCCAAACAAAACGTAAGAAGGCACGAAAGAAAGAACTTTGAACTAAGAGGTTCTATCGCATGTGGAGGACTTACCGTGATCGGGAGTCGCGGTGGTTGGACTTGGAACGGGATCGGGAGCGCGACTCGCGCTTCGACACCGACCGGGAGCGGGAACGGGAGTCACGCTCTCGCTTGGACACCGGCGAGCGGGAGCGGGTGCGCGAGTGCGACTTCGATTTGGACTTGGAGGCGTCGCGCGATTTGCTGCGGAGAAGAGAATTCGATTAGGTTTATGGTCTACATTACAATCAGCTATATAGAAAGCATTTGGTATAGAGTGCTTCGATCTTGATTCCCAGTTCATATTAGCTTCAAAAGTTGAATCAAATTATCATGTCCATTTGTCCGTACGTCTGTCCGTATTGGAGAGTACGAATAAGAAAATACGTTTTCGGATTTGTGTAATACCAATTTAAATCAAAATAGTTTAAGTACTATCGAGTACCTACAAATCCGATTCTAATGTAAAGTTATCAGCATATATTTAAACATCTACGTTACATCCAATTTACAAGTGTGCACGGAATACTTTGGGAGAATCTGCTAGGTAATAGTTCGATCGATAATGTTGTACTTACTTGGAGCGCGAACGGGAGCGCGAGCGCGACTTGACCGGGGACTTGGACTTGGAGCGTCCGGTGCGGGATTTTGAGCGACTGCGCGACTTGGAGCGCGAGTGCGAGGAGCGGCGGGAGCGAGACCGCCTGCGGGAACGGGAGCGCGACCGCGAGCTGGACGAACGGGAGCGACCGCGTCCGCTGCCGCCACCGCCTCCGCCGCTGCGTCCTCCGCGACGATCCTCCACCAAGTGGATACGTCTACCATTCAGCTCAGTATCGTCCAGCTTCTCAATTGCCGTCTTCATGTCAGACAAGGAGGCAAACTCCACCACGCTGTTTGGGTTGCAAGGAAACCAAAGTAAATAACTGAAACACGTAGAGGTATAGGTAAAAATACACACCCTTCATTGCGACGCTGCTTGTGGGCATCGGCGTAGGTGACCTCACCGGCCTGGCGCATGTAATCCTTGAGATCCTGCAGAGGGCGCACAAAGTCGAGAAGAAAATGAAGAGGAAATTAGTCAGGTTAGGGCTAAGCTAGTGTCAACATCCAGCATCATTTCGCAACTCAAAGGACGGCACACGTGCAGCTGATGGAGGCGTTTTGAAATGTTCACCGGGATCCAAGATCCAGATCCAGATACTGATGCCTAACCAAGTCCGCCCTCAGTCCCAGTCTCACGCGTCTCTTAAGCTGATCCCTCGCCCTCTCAGATTTGATCCTGCCTACTTGGGGTTGGAGGATGTTTGGATGTATGCATGGATGGATGGATGGATGGATCGATCGATCTATCGTCGGAGAGAGAGATTTTATCCGGCGGAACACATTCAAACGCATACTCCATTGCCATGCTGCACGCGACACGAAAAACTTAAGCAATAACAGTGGTTCACAATCGATAGTACAATATGTAGATATATATAGATTTTGAAATAAATTAAAATAAAACAAATAGTTGTAATTGAATTCTTACTTAATGGCGCTTTCAGAGAGAGGAGGACACACACATCGTTTCTACACCGAGAGTTTAGACTGTCTGCCTAGTTTTTGTGGGCCAACTGGACACAAGAAGGAGGACACCTCATCATCCCATCTCGAGCATCGTAAACGCAACTCTCTCAGCCAGTCGGCCAGGCGGATGAGCGGATGGATGGCCAGACCTCGTTTTGGTTTAGTTTTTTTGTTTTTTTTGTTTTTGGTTTGGTTTAGTTTTAGTTTTTATAAATGACAAAAAAATGTAAAATGTTGCAGTTTATATTTTTTTTTTTCGGTTTTCTTTGCGGAGAGGGAGCGCCAAGCCACCAGACAGCGGATACAGCGGAGGTCGGGAGGTCAGATCAGATCAGAGCAGAGCATTGCCAGCGTCTTTGCCATTGCCATTTGCCAGTGCCATTGCCAGTGCCAGTGCCAGAACCACCACACCAGAGGAGTGAAGCATTCGGAGAGGAGCAGCCTCCTCCACACATCAACTCACATACAAACGAACTGCAAAAATAAGAAATACGTTTCGGGGGGAGGGTCGCGGTCGCACGCACTGCTCCAACACGTAGCCATCCATAGCCGGACGCAAAGCTGGATGCCGGTAGCCGGTAGCCGGGGAATTGGGAGGAGTTGGTTGGACTTGGAGTTGAAGTTGGAGTTGGTCTAAACGTTTCGGATCTTTCCGTATCGTTTCGTTACGTTACGTTTCGTTTCGGAGCGGCACTAGCTGGCCACAAAGTTGGCAAGAATGAGCGCGCGACCAGCATCGCCAGCATCGTCTTCGATCTCATCTCATCTCATCATCATCGTCTGATCACCGTCTTTTCGTCTGATCGTCTCTGATACAGCGACACGCAAGCGCAAGCTTCTCATCTCAACCCACACGCGCCCTCAAACTCACAATGGCTATAAGGAATTTGACAATTCTTTATATAAAATTGTTGGTAAATGTTTGATTTGATGATTTTGTTTAGCAGAGAGAGAGTTAAATACCTAACGCACAAGGATGCCCCCTCTTTGTTCGACTTTGCTTCACTCAGCGCGCTCATCATCGTCATCATCATCATCATCGTCCATCGTCATCGTCGTCGTCTGGTTTAGGTTTATTTCGTATCGGTTCTCAAGCTATCAAGTGTTCTCTATCAAGCTCTTATTCTGGATTGTATCGTTTGTATCGGAATGGACGAATGGATGAGGAGGCAGCGGCGATGACGCATCGTAGAGTAGGTAGAGGTCGTGCAGTAGTAGCAGTAGGCAGGGATGTGACGGAGCGGCGATCTGGAAGCCACGATCTGAAGCAGCACTGCATTTGGTTGACCGACTGCGACCGGTCCTCTATATATAGCACTCTATATAGCTTGTCCTGCTCTGACAACATCTCACGACGACGGGGCTTCGGATGCCCGAATCTCAGAATCCCAGAATCTCTGTTTCAGTATTCAGATTGGATTGTGTTTTGGCCCAAGTTTTCACTTTCATTTCAGTTGTCTCAAAAACCCATCAAACTCTTTACATATTTTCGGTTTCGATATCGATTTCAGTCGGTGTGTGCGAGAGAAAGTAATGGTGGGTGGATAACTCCGATCAGTACCAGGGTTTTAGCAATAGTTCAATGGTTTCAATTCTTTGGTTTCTATGATATCCTTAAGCCTAGGTCAACTGTACAGCTTAGAGCTAGTTAACACAGATATATTAAAGGTATTGGGCGGATTAAACTCAAAAAACGGAGAACACTTTAGAGAGGGAAGGAGGATGATAAACCAAACAGGGGACGGGAGGATGAGTTATTCGGGAGTAAGTGGATTAGTTGTACGATACAATTGGTTATATGTTAGGTTGACTATATCTACTACGCTCCTAGATACTAAACTACTGGGATCAGGAAGAGTTTGGGGTGAGATGCACATACCTGCCAGCTGACGCGACTGGACAAATTCTCCACAATCAGGCGGTACTCAGTGCGCAAGGGCGGACCGTAGCGGGAGGATGATCTGGAATTTTTGTTTCTGGTGAATAATTGAATGGATGGACTTATTAGTATTGACACTGCGCTGCTGCTGCTGATGCTTTCTGCTTCTGCTGCTCCTTGGCCACAAAAACGAACAAAGTATGCCACAGATTTATGTATGTACACTCGGGGTAGTGAGCAACAAAACCATAAATATATCGTTAAGATAGTAATACTCGCTTCTAAGTTGGAGTTACGTGCATAAAACGCAAAAAGTTAAATCATAAAATTGCATAGCAGTACAGAGCATTATGGAAATCAAAGAGGTTATAAACAGCAAGTCAGTGTCTTTTATTGGGATCCCTTCCACACGGAACGCGGCTGAAGGTCCCACCCCCACTTTGATGGTTTGGGGGGTTGGGAAGTATTCAAAAATAGAGATACTCTATTTGTCGTTTCGGTGTGGATGGGCGTTTTGTTTTCAGATAGGCAAATCATTGGGTAAATGGTATTACTGGGTCAAAACTTTCAACGCTAACGAGGTTAGTTTATTCCGGATTGGAACGATAGTACTTACTTGTCGTTGTAGCGACCGCCACCGCCGCGCCGTCCGCCGTAGCGATCGTCGTAGCGGTCACGGTTGCTGCCGCGAGCGGTTCCCCTGGCGGGTTCAACAACCACACTGCAAATATAGACCAGACAGCCACGCATGAGTCATTGCTCGCTCGCACATTCGGCTGCGAGTTTCCCGCGTTTTTTCGGCTCATTTGCCACTACTTACCGCTCGCCCAGCAGCTCCTTGCCGTTCAGCTCGTAGACGGCGTCGTCGGCATCGCGATAGTCTTCGAACTCCTGCAAATTCGTTAAGCGACGGGGGGTTGATTTAGTGGGATTTTCTCGAATGGATTTGCCAGGTAAATGGAAAGCATGCGACGGGTTTTTCACTACCTAAACCAGCTGTCTCTCTAAGGTTGTCTAGCCCAAAAAAGTGAAGGGAAGCCGCCACATGCTGACCAATTCAAAACGAAATGATTGACAGCGACTCTTACCTACAAATCGAAATGCTTTGAAAGCCTTACATAAATTCTAGAGACCTTAAATTGACATTACTCAATATCTATCAAATATTGGGTAACCCTTTTTCTCTAAGCATGAAATATGGGATGTCTTGATAAAGTTGTTTATGGGTATCCCTAGGAATTTACTACGTAAAGCACGCAATTCTATTAACATGAAACCCTAGGAATGCAGTAAACATATCTTTAGATTCTATCATATTTCAGCAAACCCTGGGAAGGCACCGAACGTTGGGTATGCCTAGAAAGGCACTGCGCGCGCATAGAACCTTTAATTCCAGTAAACTATGAGTAAACCTAGGAAAACACCAAACATCGTGATACCTCCCCAAACTCTAGGGAGGTATCAAAAGTAGGGTATCAATTCCTGGCTTGTTACAACAGCTAGAACCTTCGGCTCTATCGAATTTGGAGTATTCCTAGGAAGATAACACAGGGTAAACTTAGGGGGGTACCAGGTCAATTACTTCTAATTCTATGGAACTTCAGGTACCTCTTGAAAGGTATCGACAATTTTGTCAACTAGGAAGGTAATAAAAGTTGGGTATCCAGGCCTGAGAGGTACACCCTGAAGGGCATCTACATCCTGAGAAATTTCTAGACCTACAGCCTTTGAATCTATGAAACATCGTATGCCAGAAGCCACAGAACCTTCAAACATTAGGTATACCTGGAAGCGTAGTACTAGAACTACCTACTAGAGAACTAGAGAACATAACTCTCCACTTTAACCTACCCCCCTGGAAATTATCTCCAACATTGGGAAAACTTAGGAAGATATCTAATCNCCTTCAAACATTATGTTATGTTCTCTCGACTTTGACGTACCCCCTGGAAATTATCTCTATCCTTGGGAAAACTTAGGAAGATATCTAATCTTGGGAGGTTACCAAGGTACCACAACTTGGCTATCTATCCCCGGAAGAGTTCCACAAGGTTCCCCAACCTTTTATCCCATCGAATTCGAGGTATCCCTCTGGATAGGGCATACAACCCTGGAAAGCCACTGCCCCTGGGACCTTGAACCGGTTGCCTGGGCAACCGAGAGCCCTCCACTCACCACAAAACCGTATCCGTTCTTGATGAGGATGTCGCGGGTGCGACCGTAGCCCTTGAAGAAGCGCTCCAGATCGCGCTCGCGCACTCCGTACGGCAGACCGCCCACGTACACTCGGGATCCCACCATGATATTGCAGGGCCTGTATGCGGATCTTTAGCGGGAGCTGCAAGACCAAAGGATAACGGTTACATATGCGCTGTGCGGGTACAGTTGTTTTTTCGCTTCTCTATTTTGCTCGTTTGTCCCGAGCAAAAATAAAAACGAAGAAAAAAAAAGGCGCGGGTGCGTGCGTGTGTGTTAGTTGCCAAAATGGCGGCCGCGGGAAAGAAACACACGCACACACGTCCGCCAATGTACCGGGTGTACAGAACATTAGCGAATAATCAATACGCTTGAAAAATTGCCTTTTTGCGTACGCTACACGATGGATTAATCACTTAGCTTATGCACGTACCGTTTACTAAAGATTATCGAAGGTAAATTCACAATTTACTGACTTTCTACACACGCTTTGCTGGCTTTTAGCGGCAAACTAGTCACACGAAAAAATGCAAACTCAATGCCTCGACGCAAGCGGAAGTGAAAGTGACAGCACAACGTTTGACAGGCGATGGGTAGCGTGCTGCGATAGTTGGAATTGGAACGATAGTGTGCTAGTGATGGCATAAAAGTATCGACAAAACTATCAATGATATATCTATTTGTCTTAAACTAAAATATCAATGAAACTGCTTCTTCAACCATTGTTCTATTTAACGATGAATAATTGATTTGAAAAATTAAAATAATTTTGAACCTAAATATACGGTCATAAAAATTAATTAGTCTGTAAAAACGTTATTATATATGTGTAAAAGATGCAATGCAACACTAAGAAAATGCAAACATTTGCATTCGTTTTAGATAAGCAATTTATTTAGAAAAGCCATTTATTATTATAAGATTTGGATGTACAAATTTCTTTATAGGTTTATATATGTTATTTATTTTGTCATAACAATTTTTTTAATGAACGTAGAAGATTAAAAATCAAATCTTAAGGCTCTGAGGTAATATATATTACCACATAGTGTTCATGCTACAAGATTTTTGTCAAAAAAAATAATATATTTGTCGTTAACATATTGCAACGTTCAGGTTGTACAAACTTCAAGTTCGTAAAATATTTCCAAATATATTCTTGGAACTTATATTGCTTAAAATGAGCCTGGTAATAATAATTAAAATACGATAGCAATTAACAGTTATTAGAATTTGTTGAAATAAATATTTCAAAGATTTTTGAGAATGTTTTCGTTATAAGTCGAAGTCTTAATTCATGCTCTTATGTTTAAAGACGTTTAATTTTCAATAAACATGCAAAATTTAACAAAAAAAATATGCTGTATACAATAAATAATAGAAAAGTAAGAGAAAAGTAGCCCACATGTCAGTGTCATGTGAAAATATCAGTTCGAGCCCTCATTCGATATCAGACAGGCATTGTAGATAGCCGACATAGGTGTAACGTCGCATTGCACACTCGGCCACACTGCTACTCCGTTCCTTTGTGAGTGCTGTACACCTTTCAGGAATTTAATTGTGAGAAAAGCAGAGAAGACTTTCTACACGGGCCTTACTTCCATTTGGTTGAGTTAGAATACATCAATAGACTCTTACTATGGCGGACCTGAACGACTCCAACGGCAACTACGACGACTGCGACGAGGTGAGTGCATGGAACCCCCCTTAAATCGCGTGGGTGAGAAAAAGTTCGCGTTTTTCTTTACTGTTCGAATCTCTTGCGTGGCCTGCGGGTCTTTGCTCTGCCGCCTCTCT
>JAJJHQ010010498.1:397079-427029 GCA_021223825.1 Drosophila ironensis
AATGGGTTTTCCCATTCTCAATAATCGGAGGGTCCGTTTTGAGACTTATTCGTTTACAATTGAGCCCTTCGTATGCCTAAAATTGGATTATCTTTGGGGGGTTTCTCTAGGTTTTTGTTCGTAATACTGGAAATACCCCTAATACTCGGTCTCTCCATAATTTTCAAGCTACAAGACTGCGCATTCACTTTAACTTATGCCTTTTAATCCCTTAATTGCTTGAATTCCTTGCCCTTTGGGGGATTAGCTATGAAAATGGGTTACCTTTGGGGGTTTTCCGTATTGCTCTGAATACTCTCAAAAAGATCTGTCAAATTAGGTATTCCTAAGTTGCAAGAAGGACACATCCTGTTAAAATGTATTCTTTATAAGCCCAAAAACATAATTTAGTTGTTAAAAAGGGTTACCTTCTGAGGGTTTCTTAAGAATTTTATTCATATTACTTCGAAGACGTTCTGTTTTTAGACCCAAATTCAGTTTTATGCTTAAAACATAATGTTCTAGTTATAAAAATGAGTTACCTTTCGAGGTTTCTCAATATTGTTGCTCGTAATACTAGAAATTCGGATGAAGGTCTGTCTGTAGTATCAAATTAATAACAGGAACTACACATCCCTTTAAACTTAGCTCTTCTCACACCCAAAACAAATGTTTAATTGCTTAAAATGGGCTACTTCTATGGGTACAGTCGACTCAAATGGTTTGCCTTTTAGAGTTTTATCTAGATTGTATGTGCGCATCTTTGTCTCAAAAACTCAAAGAGTACTCAAAAACTCAAAGAACATTCGTCATTCTTCAGTTACAAGAACAAAACGTATCTAATGCTATACAAGTCATACTTAAATTATACAAATATTTCTGAAGATTACTTGCGCATACATTTGTTGTTAGTCTGTCCATAGACTCACATTCGATGAAACATGAAATGGGATGAAAATGGGCTATCTTCGAGGGTGTGCTTAACATTTTACATAAATAAGTTTGTCCGTACATTTGTTCTTAGTACTCAAACTCACTTGTTACCCAAAGAATGTGTGTTCTCAGCTAAATCTTAGACTGCAGCCTCTTTTCTCTTGATTTACTCGCAATTGGGCTTCTGGTTACAAACTTCCAATGTCTGAAACATAATATTCCTTGTTTATACTCCGCATAACTTTGAATTCAGGTTTCACCTGTGTTTATATCAGCGGTGGACTCAGATTTTCAACTTGGGAGCCGGTCAGAAAATGAAAAAAAGGGACTCTGTCTACATATTTCATTTGTGTAGTTTCACACATTCCTTTTTCACCGTCAAATTCCGAACACTTGTCGATTCCCTTAAGTTCGAGACATTCATAGCTTTTTGTTTCTTGGAGCACTGGGAGCCGAAAGAGCTATGGGCTGCCCACCGATGGTTTAAGTCCTCCATGGGCAGCGCGTCCCAGTGCTCCCAAAAACAAAAAGCTGTTAATGTCTCGACAAGAGGGGATTAAAAGGGGATTAAGGGATTAAGTGCTCGGAATTTGACGGTGAAAAGGGAATGTGTGAAGCGAAGGTCTCGATCAAAAGGGAACCACCGTGAGCAAGTGCTCGGAATTTGACGGTGAAAAAGGAATGTGTGACGAGAAGGTCTCGATCAAAAGGGAATCGAAATGTTTACGTCATCCAAAGTTGACGGTGAAAAGGAAATGTGTAAAATTACACAAACAAAATTTGTAGAACCAAAAAAGCGGACGTAGACTCCTTTTTTACTGTTTGTGGTCGGCTCCCAAGTTGCAAATCTGTGCCCATCGCTGCCTTAGATAGATAGGCAACCTGAATTATTTGCCTTACATTTAATCTTATTGCTTGGAATTGATCAAAGCAAAGTGCCTGTTTCAAGGCCCAAACCAAGCTAATAGATTCGACCTTGTTTTCAGGGAATATCCAAAGATAAACCTTCAAAAAACAATCTTCGTTTTGGGAATAATATTTTTCAATAGCTCAAAAAAAGCTATCTGTATTGTATCTAAAACCCACAATTTATTTTAGGTTTCTTAACCGGTTCAACATGGTTTTTAGCTCCATTTTCTTCCCAACTCAACCATTATTTCTCCTCCCCCTTCAACAGATCACTGAGCCGGAGCAGCTGCGCAAACTGTTCATCGGCGGCCTGGACTACCGGACCACGGACGAGGGCCTGAAGTCGCACTTTGAGAAATGGGGCAACATCGTGGACGTGGTCGTCATGAAGGACCCAAAAACCAAGCGCTCCCGCGGCTTTGGCTTCATCACCTACTCGCAGTCGTACATGATCGACAACGCCCAGAACGCGCGGCCCCACAAGATCGATGGCCGCACCGTGGAACCGAAGCGAGCGGTGCCGCGACAGGAGATCGATGCCCCCAATGCTGGGGCCACTGTCAAGAAGCTCTTTGTCGGCGGTCTGCGCGATGACCACGACGAGGAATGCCTCCGCGAGTATTTCAAGGTATGGCCAACTTTAAAGCCCCAGAATTCAAAGCGATGCCAAACTAATTGCCAAATTGTATCCGCAGAACTTTGGACAGATTGTGGGCGTGAACATTGTGTCGGACAAGGATACCGGAAAGAAGCGCGGCTTTGCCTTCATCGAGTTCGATGACTACGACCCCGTGGACAAGATCATCTTACAGAAGAACCACACCATCAAGAACAAGAGCCTCGATGTTAAGAAGGCCATTGCCAAGCAGGACATGGACCGCCAGGGCGGCGGCGGCGGCGGTGGAGGAGGAGGCGGCGGCGGACGCGGCGGTCCCGGTGGACGACTGGGCGGCGGACGCGGCGGCGATCGCAGCCAGGGCGGAGGCGGCGGCGGTTGGGGCGGCAACAATCGCCAGAACGGTGGCGGCAACTGGAACTCCGGGGGCGGCGGTTTCGGCAACAACGGCGGCAACTTCGGCGGCGGCGGTGGCGGCGGAGCCGGAGGCTGGAACCAGCAAGGAGGCGGCGGCGGCGGCGGTGGTGGTCCATGGAATAACCAGGGCAACAACGGCTGGAACAACGGCGGCGGTGGCGGAGGTGGCGGCTACGGCGGCGGCAACAACAACGGCAACTGGGGCGGCAACGGCGGCGGTGGCTTCGGCAACGACTACCAGCAAAGCTACGGCGGCGGCCCACAGCGCAGCAATAACTTTGGCAACAACCGGCCAGCTCCCTATAGTCAGGGCGGCAGTGGAGGTTTCAACAAAAGTAAGCTACTCTACTGCTCTTTATGAGAATATATCTTGTAATCTGTTGGATGTTTTTCTGTAGGCAACCAAGGTGGCAGCCAGGGATTCGGTGGCAACAACTACAATTCCGGAGGCGGCCAGGGCAATATGGGCGGCGGCAATAGACGTTACTAGACAAAAGGTAAATATGCACGGATTGGACGACATTGTCCATTGTCCATCCAAACACCTTCCAAATACCGCTCGGGTTTTTGGATCGTTTTGATCGGCAGAGCGAGATCGGCAGCTAGATGTGGAGCCAAGCCAAGCGAAGCCAAGCCAATGAATTCGAAACGATGCTACGATGAAACCGAAGCCAAAGCTAATGCAACTTTTCTCCTCCTTTCTCGCAAATAGGTAATCACACGTAGAGAGGCAGAAGAGAGGAGAGTCAGTCAAGAAGCTAGACAAACAGGCAGTCTAGGCAGTCAGTTGCACAGGCACAAGCATACAAGCAGACAAGCAGAAGCACATTTGCAGGCAGGCAAGCAAGCAAGCAAGCATTCAGAGGCAGGTGTGTGTGGGTCAGACCAGGCAGACCAGGCAAGATCAAAGAACAAGACCCGATCCAGAGAAGCAGAACCATAAACCAGCAAGCCAAGCAGCAGCAAGCTAAGAGTTGGGTGTGTGTGTGTTTCAGGCCTGGTCCAGACCAAGAACCAACCCCCAAAATATGAAACCAAAACCGGCAGGCCAAACCCCAAAAGCTTCTACAAAACCACATAAATACCGAATGCATGTGCATGCAACCCAAAAAAAAAGAAACCAAGAAAAAGAACGAAACCACGAACTGGCCCCCCCAGTTCGCCCCAAATTTTGACTACTTCTGCTACTACTGTCTCTCTTTTGTAAACTTTAATTCACTGATCAATTCATGTTTAGGATCTTAAGAACCTTGAATGCTTAGTTTTAACTATGATAACAAAACACACAAACCACAAAAAAATAAGAAACCCACTAAACAAAACGAAACGAAACAAATCGAAACGAAAAGAAAACAAGCAACCAACAAAAAAGAAAAATTGATATGATTAAACTATAATTTTATTTAGTAAAACCGTCGTTCGATGACTACCGTAGAAATTATTTGCTATCACAGGGTGTTTTTATAAGGTATAGTACCGTGAAATTTCCATTCACGCTCCCTCCGGGATGCTAGTATGTATTTCCATACGCTCCTCGCTAATTTTACAATATACATATGTAGCAAACTGAGCGAGCGAACTGTATAAATTCAAATAGAACCACCACCATATTTTGTAATCGAGTTTTCGTATAAACTTAAGAACGTTTTTATATTATTATTATTTATCGTATATAAAGTATACAAAACAAAACATAATCCAAGGCAATATCAACAACTTTCCAAGCGCATTGCAGACATGCTGACATTGCAGACATTGTGTACCAGCAAGCAAACTTGTACCATGAAACATACCAACTTTGTTAGCCCCTAAGAAGTAGATGCTACCAATAATAAGCAAGATACCAACCAATCGAACCCAACTAAATACAAATTACCACACAATCTGTAATTAGCTCGTTTCGATGAGTTTACGAACGAGGGCGTTTACGATGAGTTACGAAAGATAAATAAAAACTGAACCAATGTGTTACCCACCCGAAATGGTAGCAGGACCATAAGCAAAAAGGCATCAGCAGGAGCGATTGGGCGGGCGGGCGGATGGGCGGTCTCCTGCTGCAGTGTTGTTAGCTTCCGATTTTAGAACCCCATTAACGAGTCCCAGGCACTGACACAGAGCCTACTAATGCCCTGCGTATTTCTTTACAAGACTGGCAACGGCGGACGGATGCTCCCGGGCCGTGGGATTCGGATTCGAATTCTGCGCTTCGCTTCGCTCCGCCTCGTTCGTGTTATTCCCCTGTTCTTCTAAGTTGCAGCTGGACGAATGTGGATGTGCATGCATTTCGGAGGTAAGTGCTTCTCCCAGGTAACTATCCAATTTCTTTTACTAACTCCTCTCACTTTACTGCGTTAATAAAGAGCTTAACCTTTTTATGCTACGAAAAACGAGTGTTTTAACTGGGCTGGATGGTGGGAACCCTGAATTTCAGATATCGATACAATGGATTGAAATTTAAAACTTATTTGATACCTCTTTTGGAGTGGCAATCCTTTCAGAATCGATTCCTTTACCGATATGTGGGGATTATTAACCCTACCTTGTGAAGTTGGCTTCGATTCACATAGACGTTTGACTTTGTCCCGAACTGCTCCTGTCATTTAAATTCCTTCCTTCTTCGATTCTGTGCTTCAGAAGTGACTTGTTTGACTTGTTTGGTTTTTCGCATGCCCACAATGGACAAGAATTGTGCTACGTCAGAGGTTTGCCAGCCGGAGGTATGAGTATAGGGAAATTTTAAAAATTTTTATTGAGAATCGTGTTAAAATTGATCAGCGCAATGCATCGGCCCGTGGCAATGGTGGGGCTACTGCCGCCGCCGAGCCGGTGGCCACGGCTGCGGCTACGCCATCGCCTGCACAGGAGGCAGAGCACTTGCGCAAGATATTCATCGGGGGCTTGTCCACCCATACGACCGTGGAGACCGTGCGCGAATTCTTCCGTCAGTTCGGACCCGTGGCTGATGCGGTCGTGATGCGGGACCCGATGACCAATCATTCAAGGGGCTTCGGATTCGTTACCTTTGCAGAGTCCAAGTCGGTGGATAATGTGCAGCGGGCACGGCCCCACAACATTGACAATAAGTAAGCCTACTTTATATCCAGGTGTATCTCTACATTATCTAATATATCTCCCCTTATTTCACTGTATTTGTGCGTAGTAGTAATATTTACTATTACCATATGATATCTGTGTCATCTCAGCAATCTCACGGAGGTTCACTTTACAATCTTTCATTATAATTTTTGTCACTTCACTCACATTTTCCGATGTAACGGCTTCCACAGGTCGTTCCGTATCATTTGTGTCGGTACGACCATGTTTAAACTCGGCAAACCACCGAAAAATCGTTGCTTTCGATGGACAAGAGTCCGGTTAACATTTTTAAATTCTTGGTTTCGCTTGAACGGTGTTTTTACCCATTAAAAAACAATGTTTTATCAGAACACGGAACTCGGTTGGTTCCATTTTAACAAACTTGAAAACGACTTTACTCCAACCTCGATAACTCAGCTGTTTCTGGTCCGATCGACTTACAAATTTTGACACGTTTCAAGAAAAGGTTACTTCTTTAGAAATACGTGGTTACTGGTTTATTGCGAGCGCCATCTCTGCACTAGTCTTATTGATTCATGTGTTACTATCGTTAATTCTATTATTAAACTTAAATACTTGTATTTATGGTGATCATTGGTACTTATACCTGTAATACCCATAACTCATAGTTTATATTCCAAATTTTTCAAGAAGTACGTTCTTTTATAAATTTTTTAGAGGTTTGTAGCCTAACGACCACCCTAATTGCCTTTTGTAGGGTTGTGGAGACCAAGCACGCTTTGCCGCGTCATGATTTTGTCAAGTCTGGTGGGGGAACTGCCACTGGAGGTGCTGCTGCCGGGGCCATTGGAACGGGCGGTCCCAAGTCGACCAAGATCTTCCTGGGCGGACTGAAGGAGTGCCATGACGAGCAGTCGATCCGCAACTACTTTTCCCTGTTCGGGCCGATCACCAGCCTGAAATTGTTAATGGACAAGGACACTGGACGCAAACGCGGATTCGGATTCCTAGAGTTTGAGAATGCTCTCAGCGCCGACCGCGCCATAAGTGAGTCATCTTAATATTATTTAATACTTATTCAATTGATTATATTTATCTTCTGCTTGAATGACCAGACCAGGGCAAGCACATGATCAACATGTCGACGGTGGAGGTGAAGAGGTCCACCCAGAAGCCGGAATCTGGAAAGCGCCTGCGCTTCCCCGTCGGCGGAGCCGCCCGTGCCGGGTACATTCCGCCCCAGCCGGCCTCGCTGGACAGCTACAGCTTCACCAGTAGCTCTTACAATCCGTATTTGGCGCAGAGCGTCCTGCCGCCGTCCGCATACATCAACGGATGGGCCACCTACGTGGCCCCGCCGATGCAGCCGCCTGCCAATCCCGTGATGTACGCACCCCAGAAGCAGCATGTGCCTGCGCAGAATCCCCAGCAGGCGGGCGGCTACATGGGCGGCTTTGGCGGGGGCTACCAGCAGCAGGAGCCGTGGGGCGCCTACCAGAAGTACGGCAACCAGGAGTGGACGCCTAGCAATCTGAACGAGTGGCCGCCCAAGGCCGGGCACAAGCACGCCCAGACCTCGACCAACGATCGCCAGCACGAGCCGAAGTCTGATCCCGGGGCTAGGGGCGATGCTGACGGAGCGGGATCGGTGCTCACAATCGCCTCCGGACCGGCAAAGAAGTGGCCCACCGATGACTATAAGATCTTCAAGCCCGCCCAGCGGGCTACACCAGCCTACGGTATGACTCCCATGCCACCAAAATCTTATTTTAACCAGTTCTATCAGGATTTAAAAAAGAAATTACGCTTTTGACAATGAGGCTTAAATTATTCCTTTCAAACTTATATTGTATAGATTGTTTGCAATCCTATTAAATCTTTGTAAACAAACAAGTTTTTAAGATTCCATTTATTGAGTTCCTATTGAAATAGCTCAACCAAAAATTCTTATATTATGAAATACTAAGCCAAACAAAAACTAATACAATATTTCCTATAAGATTTTTCCCCAATTATTTTTAATCCTATCAAACAAAAACAGTAAAATTAAAGAATTTCTGAGAATCTTATAAGGTTCTTGATAAATATCAATCAAAGTATAAAATTAAACTTTATACGGTTGCCATAAACCTAAGCCCCTTTAAATTATTACAAGCAAGAAACTAAAACACTATTTTTATTGTTGCAGGAATTTAAATGGTGGAAGACCCAACATCCTTTATCAGGAGCACATTTTCCACATAATTCACAAACTGTATAAGATGTCTTGGGGAGAAAAAGGAAAATAAAAATATACCAAGATACCATTGATGAAACACTTGTAGACTTTTTTTGAGACTTAAAATCGTAAACTTGTTCTTTATTTACTCTATATTCTTCGTTTCGGTTGTTGTTTTTATGTATTAATTCTGGGTTTTCTTTATTTATTTAAAGTATTGCATGAGTGAATTGATTTGCGTAATTGTTTTATATCTGAAACGCTATAAAACGCACCACTGAATTATGTCTGAGACTCGGATTGGAGTTCGGAAATTGATTCCACATGCTTTTGTCTATTTGTGATTGATTAAAGTTATGCAAATTGCTTGCAATTGCTTGACTTTGTGCGCATAAATTTCATTAATTTGTATTTTCTTTGTTTTGTTTTATTTTATTTTGTTTAAATGCCGATCGCTCAGATTGTTCAACTCAAAGGCAATGGAAATCAGATTCAGTCACAGGAATCGCCTTGATAATTGGAAATACTACTTGGGCTCATATATGCCCATATTTCGCCGCTATCCTCTTCAGATATTTGTATCTATGATTCATTGGTGTCTTGTTTTTTCAGGCCTCTAATCGCATTTACCAGAAACGAAAACCATGCGGCAGATAAATCCGCCAATATTTGACGAAATACGAAATAAAACAAATCATAAGAGTTCTGGTAAACACGCTGAATCTTTGTTGGTTTTATTATTATAATTATTCTGTAGTTGTATACATATATAAATTAAATTAGAATTAAGTGTTCCGTTTTTATTATTCTTTACAAACTGCAGTATTGTGTGGTGTTGGTGTTGTGTTCCTAGAAATGAGCATGAACATTTTTTTGTTTTGTTTTCACTTTACTCTTACATTTTAATTTAGTACCACTGATTTGTATTGTGTTTTTGTGATTTAATATAATTTTCGTTTGTTTCTTTTCTTTTTTTGTTTTTGTTTGGGAGGCGGACGACGTGCAGCACTTCCAGCACTGATCGTTGAGCTAAGATTTGAACACTAACATTTTCGTTTTGCCTTCGCAAAAAATGTACCTAAAATTGCTTTAGCCCCCAAAAACAGTGCCAAAAATGTGACGTGATTGAGAGAAGTGTGTTGTTTGTTGTTTGTGTTGTTCGGGTGTTGTATACTAGAAGTAGTTGTAGAAAGTAATTGATTTATCAATTGATTCTCTAGTGCAGGCGCCGACCAACGAAAACAAATGATATGTTCATAACGAATCAAGAGTCTTTAAGCATTAACAAAACAAGGAATAACTTAGGGGAAATATTTGAGGACGCCTGCGGCAAATGAAATTCGAAATATTTCTACACAATTTAAACGTTTTTTTTTTTAGTTTACCTCTCAACGCTTGCTTGCTCTTTGCTGCAGTTATATAAATATATATATATATATATTTTATGTATATTTAGATTTCTTGTAAGTCTAAAAGTTAACATTAAATTATATGAGTTTGTTGTTTGTTTGCTTTGTTTGTTTATATATATATATATATGTATATATATATTTCTGTATATATTTCTTGTTACATGTTTTGCTTGTTTTACCTTGAGAAAAATGTTAGTAGCTTGCTTCGTTTTACTGTTTTATCATCGATTACAATAAGTTTCTTCTGTTTTATGCTTGTCCTCATACTCATACATACATTTTTTTGGGCTTTTCTTGATTTTATTTAAAAAATATGTACTACATTTTAGTTCACAACTGCGTTGGAAACACCAAATCGTTTAAGTTGCTTGACTTAGTTTGGTTTACGACCTTGAACTCAACTCGCACACACTCCACGAAAAGCAACAGAGCCCGACATCGGGTGTGAAAATCAAATAGAATTCTTTAACCGTATAACGACGACCACGCCCCTTCCGATTCTGCGGCGCCGGCACCGCATTCGCCCTCTCACACGTTCCCTTCTATCCGCTTCCAGCTTCCATTTTCCATATTCCATTTCCATTTTTTATTTATCATTTATCGCACAAACATCTATCGCAATCACTCGACCATTCGATCCAAAACATATTCCCTACACAGTAGACTAGCTAGTTAAATGGTTGGTTGTGTTGTGTGTCTGCAAATTAGTTTCAAGTATCAATTAGCAGTTATCAAAATGTTTTACAGGCTCCTAAATGCGGCGGACTTGTCGTCTCCGGGGCGTTGTCGACATGCTTGCAAGCTCAATTGATTCTCGCTTCGTGTGATTCTCAATGTTATTTTGTAAGAGGTTTCGGTTTTTGTGTGTTTGCATTTCTTACATTTTTCTCGTGTTACCTTTTTTTTGTTTGTTTTTGTTTTTGCGGTTTAGATTAATTTTTTTTCAAGTCTTTCTTTTGCTCTTTTTTATTGCATTTTACAAATGTTTTTCGTTTTTTTGTGGCTTTTTTTGTTTGTTGATTTTTTTTATATATATCTTTTAGCTAAGTTTGTTTAAGTTCTTGCTTTAATTTCAACTTTTTTTTTAAGCTTAAGTATTTACGGTTACGCAAAGTGATAAAGAAATGAAAATCAAACGAAAAAGTGTTGCAATCACCTTTGCATCGATCCGATCCGATCCGATCCTCTCTCATTTTTTTTAGTTGAACTTAATTAAATTTTGTGTTGCCTGTCGAGACGAGAGCTGTTAATGTTTACAATATCTACGCTAAGATGATGGGCGTGAGTGTGGCTTTAGTTTGATGTTTCGTGTTGTTTGTTGCATGTTCTTTGTCTTAAATTAATGCACATGTGGCAGCAAAAAGCTGGATGAGTTTGTGGGAGGTGTTTGTTTTTACGTGAAAGTTGTAGCGGAGCCGAAGCGTTCTTCTTTCTCATCGATTCACAACAAAGATTTGCACAGATTTTCAGTTTCTTTTTGGCACGAACTGGCTGGAAAAGCGGGCCTTACGCAATTAAACTAAGGATAGACCTTGTCTTGGCTTATTTGTTGTAGTTCTTTTTTTTTTTGATTTTTTTTTTTTTAGTGTCTCGTGTGTTGTGTTTTTTTGTGGCTTGCTGTTTTTTTCTGTAAATCGCTCCATCTACATCGTGTGTGCTCATGGTGTGTGTGTTCTTTTGTGATTTCTAATTTCATTTATAGATGTTCTTGAATGTAATTGATTGATTGCATTGTGGAAGAAGTCGATGTTCATAACGTTGGGTTCTTGTTTACTCTCATTTCTGGTTACTCGTTTCTTGTAATTGCTACTGCTGCTGCTGCTGTTTTATGTTGCTTGTTGCATGTTTCATGTTTTTATGTTTCATGTTTTATGTTCTATGTTACTTGTTTGTTTGCTGATGCTCTTTGCTGTTTGCTGCTGCATTGTTGCGTAGGATTTGGATTTGGATTTTAGCGGCGTCCGTAGTTGCCGCTCTGTCCGTTGCCGGCACCGCGCAGCGGTCCGTTCGATTGATTGTTGCCGCCGCCGCTGCGGTTGTCCTGACGCTGTCCAAATCCGCCACCGCCGCCTCCCAGGCGAGGAGCTCCGTTGCCGCCGCCTCCTCCCTGGCGCAGATTGTTGCCTCCTCCGCCAGCGTTGTTGTTGCGCATCATGCCGCCGTTGCCATTATTGTTGTTGCCCATCGGACGCGATTGAGGGCCGTTGTTGCCGCTACCCAGGCGACCCATGTTGTTGTTGAGACTGTTGTTGCCACCAATTGGCTGACGCGGTGGCATGTCGTTGCGAATGCGCGGCTTCTTCTCCTCCACATTCAGTTTCTGGCCATCGGGCGAGTTCTCCGGGAAGTACAGGGGCTGTCATAGAGTAAGATGTTGTAATATTTCATTGAAACACAGAGAAAAGCAGCTTTCTACTCACACAATTGGCCAGGCACCTTTGCACAGACTCGGGATCGTCATAGGTGATAAAGCCATAGTTGAGCGGGCTACGGATGCCCGGAGGAAGCTTGTTGCCGGCCTTGGACAGAATGCGCAGCTCCACAATGTTGCCGAACTTGGAGAAGAGATCGCGCAGCTCCTCCTCGGTGGCATGGTGCGGGATGTTGCCCAGGAACAGTTGCTGGTTGTCGCCGAATTGCTGTGTGTTGCTCAAGCGGCGTTGTTCAAAGTCTGAAAAGTATGGGAATGCATTATCTTTTGCTGCGAGTTTTTAACTGAATTAATAGAATAGCCAACCATAGATGAACTTGTATTTTAATAGATAAATGTTAATGAAATTGAAGTAGAAAGGATTGCTAGATCTATTCCGGAAAATTGATACCAATATCTTAAACTTTTGATACCAAATGCCGTACATCATGCGGCCGCACTCTTTCTGATCGAAATAGCAACAACACCTAAGGTAGGTAAACTTTTAATTAATTAAATAGTATTGTAAGTGGCTTTCTTGAACCAAATTGATACCAACTTCTTGTACTTATGATACTAATAAAATAAAACGCTAATAAACTCATTTAACTTGAATGGATCAACTAAAATGCATTCTTTTGGCTGANTACGGATGCCCGGAGGAAGCTTGTTGCCGGCCTTGGACAGAATGCGCAGCTCCACAATGTTGCCGAACTTGGAGAAGAGATCGCGCAGCTCCTCCTCGGTGGCATGGTGCGGGATGTTGCCCAGGAACAGTTGCTGGTTGTCGCCGAATTGCTGTGTGTTGCTCAAGCGGCGTTGTTCAAAGTCTGTGAAAAGTATGGGATTGTAGTGTAGGAAACCATTATGCCGTACTTTACACGGCTGCGAGATTTTATTTGAATTATTTGAATAGCCAACCATAGATGGACTTATATTTTAATAGATAAATGTTAATGAAATTGCAGTAGCTTTAAGGATTGCAAGATCTATTCCGGAAAATTGATACCAATATCATAAACTTTTGATACCAAATGCCGTACATCATGCGGCCGCACTCTTTCTGATCGAAATAGCAACAACACGTTGCACTTATAAGACAGATAAGGTAGGTAAACTTTTAATTAATTAAATAGTATTGTAAGTGGCTTTCTTGAACCAAATTGATACCAACTTCTTGTACTTATGATACAAATAAAATAAGACGCTAATAAACTCATTTAACTAGAATGGATCAACTAAAATGCATCCTTTTGGCTGACTTACAGACTTTCTAACCCTCAAATATCATAAACTTAAGCCTTGTAGCCCTACCAATCATTTAAGTACTCACCACCCTTGCCGCGGATCGAGTTGTTGCGCTGCGGGAGTGGACCACCGCCGTTGTCCAGGCGCGAGTTGCCGTTGCTGTTGTTGTAGTTGGAGGCCGTGGAAGAGTAGCTCAATTGACCATTGCCGCCGCCGTTGCCTCCGCCCGTAGAGTTGGAGGTGTAGGAGCTGCTGCCGATCGACTGCTGGTGCTGTTGCTGTTGCTGCAGCTGCTGCTGCTGCTGCAGGGCAGCGTTCACGAAGCCGCTAGGCGAGGAAGAAGTGGACTTGAATAGGTTTGCATAGGTCTTCGGCTCGTTCTGCTGCTGCTTGCTGGCCTCGTACTTCTCCTGCTGCTGCTGCTCGTGAATCGTCTTGAAGTCGTCAACGGGCGTCGGTGGCTTCTGCAGCTGTCGCGGCTGCACCTCCACCTCCTCGGGCTCCTGCTGCAGCTGCTGCTGGGGCTGGATGGGCTGCTGCGCATGCTGGATGGGTTGCTGGGCCTGAGGCGGCAGCTGTGGCGCCTGCTGCTGCTGTTGGATGAACTGTGGCGACACCACCGGGGCGTGTTTGAACTCGTCGCGCTGCACAAGGTAGCTGGGCACACCCTGCTGCTGCTGCTGCTGCTGCACCAAGGGCGACACACTAGGAGGCACCATCACCTGCTGCGGCTGCTGCTGCTGCAGCTCCTCGTGAGAGACCACACCGTTCTGAATGGGAGCGGCAAACTGGGCGGGCAGGGGAACTGCCGCCGCTTGGGGGGCCGCCGGCAAAACGGTCACCGTGCGTCCGGCAGCAGCACCAGCCGGCAATGGATAGAAGATCTGCTGCGGGGCAGCACCGCCAGCACCAGCACCAGCTCCACCCCCGGGGGCCACCTGCTGCTGCTGCTGCTGGACAACCTGCTGTCCCTGCGGCTGCGGAGGAGCCGGCTGCTGTTGCTGCTGCTGAGCGACCACTTCGCCGGCGACCTGAACGGCCTGATCGACAGTGCCCGACGAACTGCCTGCGGAGCCCACCTGCACGTCGTGCTCCTCGTCGTTCTCCGAACGCGACTCCCCGTCCTGCTCGTCCTCGATGTACAGGTCCTGGTAGCGGAAGATGTCGTTGTGGACGTAGTACTTCTTGGGCGACTGGGCGGCCAAGACAAAGGTCTGGGTGAAGCGCCGCATCGGCTGGCCGTCGTTGGAGAGCTCCCCGGTCACCTGGACCACCACACCGTTGCCAAGGGTGGCCTGGGCGTCCACCTGGCTGATCTTCGCATGGCAATCGTTGAAGTTCAACTGCTGGATGCGATTGTGGATCTCCCGCTGCCCGATGACCAGCTTCGATTCGCCGTGGATGTACGACGAGTTGTTGTTGTAGAAGCGATGGAGATGATTGGGCGCCTTGTTGAGCAGCGTGTAGTACTGGCGGACAAACTCGCGTCCCACCGACTGCGGCGAAGGCTGCTGCGATTGGGTCGCATCCATGACCATTGCTCTTCCAACCTTATTGGGGTATTGACTCTGCTTCAACGACGTCACTGCGGCGGTTTCTCTCGGCGCACCTCGACGGGTGGGGGTGAGGGGGATGATGATGATGATGTTGTGGAGGACGAGGAGGATGAGCTGCGATCACGTGGCAATCGGCTAACTTCTGGTGGGAATTTTGCTGCTGTCGCTGACGCTGACGCTGTTTCTTCTGCCGTAGCTGTTGTAGTGAAAAAGAAATGTACAAGCAAATATGTATAGAGATATATTAATATTTAGAAATGATCTGTCTTGACTACTGAATAAAACTGGAAACAAACTTTTAAGGCGACGGATACGAATGCTCGTCCGGCTTCGGTTCCACTGAAAGCAAAAGCACGGCCAAGGGAGAGTAGTACAACTGAGATGTGGCCGAAACGAATGTGTTGTGTTTACAGCTCAGGCAAATGAGTCTCGGCACATTTTTCCTTGAAAAGCGAAACGAGCGGCCAACTTAATGGGAGTTCAAGTACTTTCCAAGACTTTCGGGTTGTTAGGGGGAAGTTATGCAAGTTTAGGAGGGCCGTAAAGTAAGGTGAACTCTAAAATGATACATTTACCAGGTACTCAGCGAGCACAACGCTATCCTACTGTTTAGCTTTTCAGTGAATTTGAAATGTATCTAATAAAAGGCATATTTTTTATATAATCTGCATACCTCTTAAGGTAAATTCTATACGTAGAATCTTATAAAACCGAATTCAGATACGAAAAACGGAATACACATACAATTTATAGGAAATATAAAAGTTTAAGGGTTCGAAAATCTGTATCCAGATACAATTTACAAGATATTGAAGAGTTACGGGTAAGAAAAAACCAAAAAGTAGAGGTATCAATTGTGAATATTTTTATTTTAACCGAAAAGGAACTACCTGAAGACTATAAGGTATAAAACAATTATTAAAAAACATTGTAGTACTCCTATAGTAGATCAAATCGTAAGAATGATATGTAAGCTTAAGCTTGTATT
This sequence comes from Drosophila ironensis, assembly GCA_021223825.1. Taxonomy (NCBI): domain Eukaryota; kingdom Metazoa; phylum Arthropoda; class Insecta; order Diptera; family Drosophilidae; genus Drosophila; species Drosophila ironensis. Next base: position 412,823 of record JAJJHQ010010498.1, read on the forward strand.
TAAATTTAGAAATAGGTTTTTGAATTTATAAAAAGATTATTACGACAAACCTAACTAAAATATGTAAGACTCATTTGAATACGAAAAAAAGTTTGTGAGCTTTTTAAGCTTTTATTTTTTAAGAATGCATTTCTCAATGCATTTCTCTGACTTGCATTTCCTTATATTTGTTGTACCTATCTATGCGACCTGTGCTGTGAAAGCTGAGCAAGTAGGATCTAAAATTTAATAAAAATGTAAAGCCAATTGCACAAGTTAATTTAAGATATATTCCGAATGCATTTCCTTATATTTGCTGTACCTATCAATGCGACCTGTGCTGTGAAAGCTGAGCAAGTAGGATCTAAAATTTAATACAAATTTAAAACCAATTGCACAAGTTAATTTAAGATATATTCCGAATGCATTTCCTCATATTTGTTGTACCTATCAATGCGACCTGTGCTGTGAAAGCTGAGCAAGTAGGATCTAAAATTTAATAAAAATTGAAAACCAATTGCACAAGTTAATTTAAGATATATTCCGAATGCATTTCCTCATATTTGTTTTACCTATCAACGCGACCTCTGCTGTGAAAGCTGAGCAAGTAGGATCTAAAATTGAATAAAAATGGAAAACCAATTGCACAAGCTAATTTAAAATATATTCCGAATGCATTTCCTCATATTTGCTGTACCTATCAACGCGACCTGTGCTGTGAAAGCAGAGCAAGTAGGATCCAAAAATTGAATAAAAATTTAAAACCAATTGCACAAGTTAATTTAAGATATATTCCGAATGCATTTCCTCATATTTGCTGTACCTATCAACGCGACCTGTGCTGTGAAAGCTGAGCAAGTAGGATCTAAAATTTCCAGTAACCAAAAAAAACAACAAAGCGTAACTTCTGCCGCATTGCACACAAAGAAACAACAACAACAACCGCAAAAAAGGGCACTGCAGTTTGACCCACTTACACACGAATATCCAAAGGAAAAGGGAAAACTTCAAGGCGAGCGAGGAACGAAAATGCAGCTGTCGCCCGAGCGGGACACTCTTTTTATCTGACAGATGCGAAAGAGTTTTTGGCATCGCACGTGCCCTGCTTGCCCGATCCCGATTAAAGAGCGGGTCCTTTCCCACCTCTTCGTTCCCGTTCCGCTCTCTTCCTCTTGGCGTGTAATGACCTCATACACACACCACCACACAGGCGAAAGAGAACAAAAAAACGGAAAAAAAAGCGAGCCAAACGAAGCCGCGAAATTTGTGAGGTTAGGTCCGCCCTTCAAGGTTGAGGCGCCGCTTTCCCCCCCAAGCGAGCTTTTCCATTTCCATGAATCAGGAAGCATGCAATGCCCCACGACGCTGTTAATCATAATTAACAATAAATTTTGTGGCTATTTGGTTTGTGAATCTCTGGCAAAATAGAGCAAAGAGCGGCAAACACGCCACTCTCTGGGCGCTCTCTTGGGGGGCGAAGAACCGCGTGTGTAGGCAGAACAAAGAAAGAACCAAAGAGCAGGGTTTAAACAAAATTACACAAACAATTCCGATTTGGGGTTTCTTTTTGTTGCGCTTGCTCTTTTTTTTTTTAGGTTAGGGGGGGGCCGCATAAAAAAGCCGCTAAATGTGGAAAATTCGAGAGAGGCCACAAAAACACGCCCTGTATAAATTTTCCCTTCCCCTCCACCCCTCTTGGCCTTTTGCCACCCCCTTTTCGCCTTTTCGGCTTGTCTGTTTTTCCGGCTCACCTTTTGCGGGGTTCCGTTAATGCACTGTGTATTGCTTTTGCGTTCGAAATTCGGCCGAATTCTTTGCACTTTTTACTTATTTACTCGCTATTTAAATGTAAGCGGGGGGATGGATTTTTGATTTAAAAAAGACACACAAAACACTCTCGTCGTCTGCTCCCTCTTGCTCTGCTTCTTCTGCTTCTCCTTCTGCTGCTGCTTCTACTTCTGCCGTGCTTTGCTTTGCTTTGTTGCAAATTTTTCGTGATAACTAACTTGGCAAAATTCCCGTCGTGCGCTTGTATTTCTTGTTATTTTCCTCTTCCAATCCGGCGATCACAGATGCGGTTGCATTAAGTTACTTTTGCTTTTGTTTTATGTTCTTTTTTTTTTTTTTTTGGTGTTGCTCCTCCTTGTTGTTTCCCTTTTTTGACGGCGAGTAGAAAAGAATCGCAAACGCAATGAAATTGGACAAGTGTTCTGCGTTGGGAAGAGAACCGACTTTTCGCTCGTTCCTCGTTTCCTTCTTCTTCTTGCTTCTTGCTTCTTTTCCTTTCGCTTTATTCCCGCTGCATTTGTGTTGTTCTATCGGTGTATGGATGTCTGTGTGTGCGTGAATGATGGCGGCACGGAGGCTGGTGTGTACACACTGGCGGGGCGAAATTCGCGTTTTGCAAGAGTGTAGGGATGTTTGGGTGTCTCGACCCGTTCAAGAATATTTAGCTTTAATGTGGCTAATCTCAAATTTACAGCAAATCATTTGTTTTAGACAGTTGGTATTATTTAGGGGTTTTGACACGCAGCTAGCATGTACACATTGCTCGATTCGAGCAAGGTTGCCAGATCGGTTTACTTTAAAACAGCCGTTTTTTTAAATAATTATTTGAAATGCTTTCAAATTAACGCAATAAATTTACAATTTAAAAGTTTATGTGCACCTTTAATACCAAATAACCATGTAGTTTTTCTTTAATTATTAAATGACACTTTAAAATTGTTCCAAGTTATTACTTAGGGCTTCCCCTTCGCTTTTTTTCGGCTGTCCTATAATTTTAATTATCATAATTGTAAATGGTTAAAGCCAAAGCAACTTAACTGAATTCAACAAATTCTAATATGCCCAGAAACGATCCTAGAAAAATTGTTATGGCGTACTTAAGCCATGAAACGATACTTGGTATAGTGAAATTTTATAATTATACCATGAAAACAAAAAAAAAAATTCCAATTATGGTTACATTTCGGGTAATTTAACATATGTAAACATTAAAAATTTGGATTCAACCTTGGGTCTTTAAGCCAAGGAACATTTATATTTTCTTGAATATCTTTATTTCATTATTAAGCTTTGATTAATAGCTTAAAAATCTGCCTAACATTTTTATTTTAACTCTGATTTCTCTTGTTTTCTGCTTAAAGGGGTTGCTACATACATTAATGTTAAAATCTTAGGCATACAATTTTAAATGTATAGTTGAATCTACATTTTTATAAAATATCTAACCAAAAATGGAGGAAACCTAAAATTTTCTTTAATTGTTGTTGTTGTTGTTTTTTTGCCTTCTAATAAATTAATTTAAAAAATAAGTATTTTCTAATAAAATTACCCAGTACATCCCCTCGATCTGGCAGCCTCCTACTTTGTGACAGTGTTTTTTGTAGTTGCCTTTGAAAAAGTCTTGAAATACGAATAATTTGTTGGTATTAAAATATCAAAATATCACTTCCTATTAGCTTGGTATTTCAGTTATTTCAGTAGTAGCCATAGCGGGAACTGCCACAAATCGGTTAATCACAATTGGTTGAAAAAGCAAGCAGCTTAGAAGCACTGCTTCAGTTTTTGGTGATAACTTCGTTTCGAGTCATTTGGAGATCAAAAATTGCAAAAACTCTTAGAGGCTAAGCAACTGCCAATTATCTGCCCGCTAACATAGTGCTAAAAAATACTAATTTTTGGTAATTTTCGGATCCATCGCTAATTGACGGCAAGGTGGCAACGCTTGCACCTTATACACACACTCGCTCCGGCTGCATTTGTCATTTTCCGGTCGTCACTTCATTCGTACGCGCGACTTTTCAGCGAGTGTGAGAACCTGGGCCCGCTCCGCCTGCAAATCAAACGAAAAACCGAAAAACAGTGACCAACAGCACGATGGCCGACAAGCAGCAGCAGCAGCAACAGCAGCAAGTCGATGCGGAGATAAATGGCGAGGACTTCACCAAGGACGTGACCGCCGATGGGCCCGCGGGGGGATCGGAAAATGGCGATGGCGGCAACGGCGCCGCCGGCGGCTCCAACACCAACACCAATACAAACACCAACACCAGCAACGGCTCCACCGCCTCCGACAACCAATCGGGAGGCTCCGGGCAGCGTGACGATGACAGGTATGCTGCAAACCTAACCCCAGGACCTCAACTCGCATTCCCTTTTTCTTATATTCTTCTCTTTCTGTGCGGGCAGCTGATCATGTGCCTACCGTTACGTAAAGCCAAAGCTAACGTAGTAGCTAGACAGGGAGAGGGCGAGCAGAGCGTTGGGGGAGGGGGAGGCGCGAGTTGGAGCGGGGGAGTTGCCTCTCTCTCTCTCTCGCTCTCTCCGCAGTGTGTGTGTGTGTGAGTTTGTGCGTGAGTGAGTGAGTAGGTGCGACTGTACTTTGGAATATTTATAGAAACAAACACAAGTCAAGGCGAGTGAGAAAAAGCAAAGTTAATTGCGCCTCGCCTTGGAAGACTTTCCTCGATTTACTATTCTGCATTAGTTGCATTTTTGCGCCAACTGGAGCACATTTTCTCCAGGTTTGAGGTTATGTTGGCTTCCCACGTTGTTCCAATACTAGCGCGCGCACACACACACACACGGGCCGCTCTCTCCCCCTCACACGCACACACACACCGAAGCCTTTCACCTGCAAAAAGTTAACTTTGTGTGTTCTTTATTCGCATTTATTCTTTGTTGGCCATTCGTTGTTGTTTTGTGTGTGCTTCAAAATGGCGGTCGCTTTGCAGTTTCTCTTTCGCAGCCGGCTTCGCGCTCTTCCCTCGCTCTATTCTCTTCCTCTCTCGCTTGCCGGCGTCATTTCAGAGTTGCCAGAGCGCCAAAATAGAAATTGACAAAAACAGAGTTTGGGCCGAAATCGTAATCTCTTCCATTGCAATTTCTAGAAGATAAATTACAAATTAAAATGGACAAATTTTAAATTGCCTTTCTTAAGAAAAGAATACATTTCTAGGTGACTTCACTTTAAAAACATACCTACAAATGACTAATTAAAATATTAGCACAAGAAATTGAGTCAACTCTCAAGTTTTGGTACTTTAGTTTATTGTTATTTTTAGGTGATTTCACCCTACTCACGTTTTTACAAATTACATTATTAAATCGTATTTAAAAAAAATCATTAAAAACCAATACATCGTTTGGGAAGTCTTTCTTTAATCACTTGTTTCTATTTAATACAAATAAAACTAAATGAAATTTAAAATTGCTACACATCGTTTGGGAAGTCTTTTCGTAATTCTTAATTTCTACAGTAAACCTTAAATTTTTATCTAAAATAATGCAAAATAATTCATCGTTTGGGAAGTATTTTCTTAGTTTTGCTGCCCTTCAGGTCTTATAATTTAATTTATTGTTATTTACACACAACAAATTGCAATAGGTCATCGTTTGGGAAGTATTTTCTTGTTTTGGCTCTTTATTGGGTCTTTTTATTTATTGAAACTAAAGCAAATCGATAACCTATACTTGTATAAACCACACAGAATTCAGTTTTAAAAAGCCTGTTTATATACTCTTGCAGTTATCCAATCTTGATCAAACCGAAACCCCATTATTATCGTTATTACTTCTGCAAAGGCAATTTAATAGGTTTAAAATGTAGTATGAAGAGTTTCAGAATGATCGGTCGTCTATAACAATGTTAATTTTGAAGACCAACTGCAAGGGTATAAAACAGACCTCGGCATTGTCCGGGGATAGCTTTTTCAGTAACTGCTAAACATTTGTATACTTGTTTAGCTGGCTTGCAGTCGAATTTTTGGTTTTTTGATGACCCCTCTCGGTTTTCAGGCTTATACTATACCACCTCATTTTTCCCATCTATTGATCATTTAATGTTTAAGTTTAATCTTAAGTAAGTCGCTCGCGCTGCTGAAAATTAAAATGTAAAGAGGAATCGCCGCCGAATCCATGGAAATGCAAGAGTTGATAGCCAAACGATGGATGATGGATGATGACTGAAAAGATCGAAATTAAAACCTCCAAAATTCATAGTGTTTATCCTGTTGGGTTTTTGAGCGAACTAACCTTGTTCCTCTCCGGCAGGTCTTGAGAGAAGTGAAATGCGAATGTTAGCTCTTCTCAAGTCCCAAACCGAAGGATTCGTAGGACTCGAAGGATATCAAAACGCTTACAAGGATACAAGGATTCCAAGGATACGGATACGGATACGGCTATGGCTGTGGCTACGGACACGGAACTGCGCTCCAAAAACGCTCCGCCGATACTGCTCTGATGCTGATGGTATTTATCTAACCAAAACTAAAAAATCAATCAGTCAGCCAATATATAATATATATATGCATATGTATATATATATAGAAAAACTATCGACACACAAAATTATCAACAAATTATCTCGATTTTGAAATTGGATCTCCATATGTAAACTGTATACGAGTATATATTGTATTGTATTATCTTAACGTTTAACGTATAACGCATAATGCACAACTTATTGTTTATATATATTTATATATACAAAATATAGAAACCTAAAACCTTAAAACAAAGTATCAAGTATTCGGAGACAGAGAGAGACCGAGTGAAAGAGACTCGCAGTTTTTTCCGTTGTTTGTTTTTAAGAAGCTTCTAACAATCAGATTCAGATTCACAGTATATAGCACAGTATATATATATATATATATGTATGTCGTCGTCTGTCGTCTATCGTCTATATCGCCCCCGATGAGAAAAGACAAATGTAAAGACGAATGTAACGTAATATGAAGCACGATATCGAAATTCCGCCGCCGCCGGGGAGACGAGACTGTTCCAAAATTGCCCAAAATTGCCAAATTGCCCGGGAATCTCAACCGCAGAGAATGCTAAAAGATAAAATCGAAAAGATAAAGATAAAGTACCTATACACACCATTAGCGTGAGAGAATGAGAGTAACGTACAACCGCAAAAGTAAACTATAAGTCTATGCCATATTTTTTTCCACACTCCTTTTTATATTACGTAAATGAATAAATTAAATAAAGCGAGTAAGAACCAACCACAATCCAGCATAAAAAGCCTTTGCATTATTTTTCTCATCCTATCGACTAAAGACTAATTTATTGAATAATTGTAAAAAAAAAACAAACCAAAAATATAAGTATGCCCAAAACAAAACAAAAATAAAACTAATTAATTCACTCTTTGCATTTATATGTGAAATACGTATATATTCTATATCTATATTCTTTCGCTCGTTTTGTGTCTCTCGATCGATCGCTCCTCGAACTCTTTCGCTCATTTCCGAGTTTGCAAGTTTTTTGACTTTGATTGCCAAATAAACACAGTAACTAAAGACAAATTTTCACTTCAAATTTGGTGAGTTTTTTTCATTCGTTTTGTATTCTTGCTCTGTCATCAATTCTTTTGCAGCCAATAAAAAAACCATAAAAAACAAAACCAAAAACAGAAAGAAAAAAATGAAAACAGTAAGAGAAGAGAAATTGTAAAGTAAATCAAGAAAGTATATTTTTGCCACGCGCATTAAACACAACCTACTTTCGTGCCCAGTCTACCTTCCTTCCTCCGCCCAAGTTACCCAGTTTATTTCCCCCCGATGAATATCCCTTTTTCTTAGACATTTTTTTCATGTGTTGTTGCCTGATTTTGGGAAAAACTAATCAATTGTTTCTACAACTTTCGCAGAAAACTGTTTGTTGGCGGCCTCAGCTGGGAGACCACAGAAAGTAAGTTTGTCTTTTCTATAGCCCATTCAGGAACACATACTAATTACTGTTTATTTTTTCGCAGAGGAGCTGCGCGACCACTTTGGCAAGTTCGGTGAGATCGAGAGCATCAATGTGAAGACAGACCCACAGACCGGACGCTCGCGAGGATTCGCCTTCATCGTGTTCACAACCACGGAGGCCATCGACAAGGTCAGCTCCGCCGACGAGCACATCATCAACAGCAAGAAGGTCGACCCCAAGAAGGCCAAGGCGCGCCACGGCAAGATCTTTGTCGGCGGCCTCACCACGGAGATCACCGATGACGAGATCAAGACCTACTTCGGCCAGTTCGGAAACGTGAGTGTTCTTTTGAGGACGGGGTAACGATCCCAAGGATCAGTTGAGATAGTTCCATGTTGCACCTGTTTGGGGATCTGTTAAGAGATCGAAAACCCTACAAATTTATCAGCTTAGCTTATTCCGTCAAAGTTACTCATTCAATTTTAAGATCTTGAGGTTATTAGTTCTAGAAAATTGGTCTACAATTCTTGATAATTGGTACGTACACAATTTCAATGTTATTCTAGTTGGTTTTATATCTGTGGATACAACCACAACCAGTTGTTTAGTTTGATGGGTTTATTTGTCTTGGCAAGCGCTATAAGTTTAGGAGATTTTACCCCTGAACAATGTGTCTATTACGCTTTTGTCGTAATACTTTGATTCGTTCTATAGATTATTCTGTTTTCTAAAGCTGTTTTGAATAATGCTAAGCGTGTTGCTATTAAAATGTATTTTTATTCTTCAATATAATACGATTTTCTATGCAATTTGTAGGAGGTATCTTTATAAGATCTTGATTATTTAACTACAATATTATAAGTCTTGATTAGGAGCTAATGGATCTTGCCGGTTTCTATGAATGGATAATTCTTGGCTATTGAAATTGATAGATTGTATACACAGTTTGTATTACCTTGGTAATAATATTGGCTTTGAAATTTCCAGATTGTCGAGGTGGAGATGCCCTTCGACAAGCAAAAGGCGCAGCGCAAGGGCTTCTGCTTCATCACCTTNCAAGGCGCGCCACGGCAAGATCTTTGTCGGCGGCCTCACCACGGAGATCACCGATGACGAGATCAAGACCTACTTTGGCCAGTTCGGAAACGTGAGTGTTCTTTTGAGGACGGGGTAACGATCCCAAGGATCAGTTGAGATAGTTCCATGTTGCACCTGTTTGGGGATCTGTTAAGAGATCGAAAACCCTACAAATTTATCAGCTTATTTCGTCAAAGTTACTCATTAAATTTTAAGAACTTGAGGTTATTAGTTCTAGAAAAGCATTGCAATTGGTCTACAATTCTTGATAATTGGTACGTACACAATTTCAATGTTATTCTAGTTGGTTTTATATCTGTGGATACAACCACAACCAGTTGTTTAGTTTGATGGGTTTATTTGTCTTGGCAAGCGCTATAAGTTTAGGAGATTATACCCCTGAACAATGTGTCTATTACGCTTTTCTCGTAATACTTTGATTCGTTCTATAGATTATTCTGTTTTCTAAAGCTGTTTTGAATAATGCTAAGCGTGTTGCTACTAAAATGTATTTTTATTCTTCAATATAATACGATTTTCTATGCAATTTGTAGGAGGTATCTTTATAAGATCTTGATTATTTAACTACAATATTATAAGTCTTGAATAGGAGGTTAAGGATCTTGCCGGTTTCTATGAATGAATCCATCCATAAGTATTATAAATTTGTATACACAATTTGTAGAATCTGCGATAATTCTTGGCTATTGAAATTGATAGATTGTATACACAGTTTGTATTACCTTGGTAATAATATTGGCTTTGAAATTTCCAGATTGTCGAGGTGGAGATGCCCTTCGACAAGCAAAAGGCGCAGCGCAAGGGCTTCTGCTTCATCACCTTCGACTCGGAGCAGGTGGTGACGGATCTGCTGAAGACGCCAAAGCAAAAGATTGCCGGCAAGGAGGTGGACGTGAAGCGGGCGACGCCCAAGCCGGAGAACCAGATGATGGGACCGCGCGGCGGTATGCGCGGTGGAATGCGCGGTGGACGCGGTGGCTTCGGACGCGGAGGTTCGTATTGCTCATGGGATTCGGAGTGATCTGTGTCGAGAAGCATATTCACTAACTCGCTGGGGGGAACACCCTGGGGTGTGTGTGTTTTTTTTAGGCTACAACAACCAGTGGGACGGCCAGGGATCGTACGGCGGCTATGGCGGCTACGGCGGATATGGTAGCGGTGGCTATGGCGACTACTATGCCGGCGGCTACTATAATGGATATGACTACGGTTATGGTAAATACAACAACAAACATAATAATGCTCAAAGCAACTATTACAATAACAACGCGTCGAGTAATAATTACCATCAAAACAAGAACAATAGCAACAACTATCAGCAGTTCTAAAATTAAATAGTCCAAAACAAAACAAAAAACAAAATACTACATACACACACAAAAACGAAAGGCAAAAACAACAACAAGCAACAACAAACAACCGAAAACAATATTCAAAACTAAAAGAACCATATAACTTTTTGCCATAGACCAGAATTTTTCACCGTTGTTGTGTTTCCTCAAGAGAATTGAAAAGAAAACTAAACAAAACAAAAGAGAAGAGAAAAAAGAGAGAGAATTGAAATGAAAATAACTAGTTGTGCTGCATTTCGATATTGTCCGAATATGTTTATGTACAAATATGCATTTAAGCGTACAGAAACACCCTTTTTTGTATGCCTAAATCCATGTGGGTATACGAATACAGGCGATATCCCAAGAACAAGAACAACCTGAACAACAAAGAAACAACCACAACAACTACCGAAAGCAACGTCGCTAAAAACAAGAAAACTTTTTAAAACATAATTGTAGAAAACAAAACAAAAAAAAAGTAGAGAGATACGAGAAGCGAGAAGAGAAGAATTAGTAATGCTAACGATAAATTTTAAACTTTGCGTTTTATATTTGAAACAAGAAAACAACAAGCAAGCAAGCAAACTATTAAAATGTGTATCTTGACAGACAATTTCTTCATTTACATATTCGTAATTTTTTATATACACATTTATATATCTTATCTACCATATATATACATAATATATATAAACTACTTATAATTTTAAAGGCATATATATTTGATGTTTTAAATTTTAAAGCGTACCTTTTAAAACGAGAATTCATTTAAAACGAAACATTTAATTACCAATTATTAGTTCGAGTAGCATTTAAACATAAAACTGACGAAGCGTGTGTAAAAATGAATGTGTTGTTTATAAATATATATAAAAAAAATGAGTGAGAAGTGAAGAGAAGAGAAAAGAGAACAGAAAAGAGGAGAAGAGATGAGAAGAGAACGAGAAGAGTAGACGTGACGTGACGTTCAAGTTGAAGAGGCTATATATATGAGGATCGCATATGCCGCGATATATATGGCCGATTACCTGACCAGACCAACCGACAAGAACTCGAGAGCATCAGGACTCACACAGAAAAACATCAACCAACCAATCAATCGACCAACCAACCGATCGACCAACCGATGTGAAGAGTCGCCTTCAACAGACTTTCCAAAGATGACAAATACCTCAAAACGCAAGGGCAGCAAACCAATAACATCTTAGAAAACAACAATCAAACAAACAAACATGAAATACAGAACGGAAATACACACACACGAGGAGCATGTGCCAATTATGTGAAACTGTGCGAAGGGCCAGGCATTTTTTATTGGCTTTTCGCGCAATTTGCAACTTGTGCCTTTTTAATTGTTAACTAACTGTTATTGTTTGAAACCAACTGAAACCAAATTCTGTTGAAACACACACACACAACCACACACGATACACGAATTCACACAATCCCCTCAACAAACTATATCCCTCCTCCCTCAACTCGTAAAATAGTTATTTAAAAATAGTTTCCTCCTTTTGTTTTGTTTAACAAAACACTAAACCACAAGAACACAGAGACCAGAACAGAAAAAACGAGACATAAAAACTATTAAAACGAAACGCGTAATCAAAGCTTTGATTCAATGTCTATTTAAATATATATACCTTATATATAGCATATAAATATATTTTTAGATACATATTATTATTCCGGCAACGGGATAATATTCACGTTCTTGCAATGCATATGTTTTCGTATGCACCATACGTCAATATACCTACCATATATATTTATATCAAGTATATGCAAATGTTATATATTTATACATAAAAACGTAACATTTAACTATGGTACTATTTTTGATAGTATTATTTTAAGGCAAATCCTTGTAAAAAACAACTACAAACAAAGAAACCAAGAGCTCTTTGGATCTGTACTGTGGCCGCCGGAAAAATCCAAAAGATTTTCCAAGTATCTCGGCGCATTTGATTGCTGCCACCGACCGCGGCCACTAGAAAGATAAGATCGTTCTTTTATTTGCTTTATTTGCATTTCTTCCGCTGCAACTTTCTTGACAACCAAAACGAAACAAACAAAATGTAGTTTGCGTGAGAGATCTTTAACGTAACGTAACGTAAATGTTTTAGTTGAACCGCAAGCGCATTGCGGCATTCTGCACGTTCATACGTTGATTCCAGGATTAAACGAAACATAACTAAACAAAAAACAAACAAACAACAACATTCAACAACTTACTGAACAACGACAAATAATAATAACTACAATAGCAACATCAAGAACATCGTAATTGTAGCAAGAACATACAAAAAGTACATGAAACTTTTTCAACAAACAAAAATAATAATAAAAAAAAACGAAACGAAAAAAAGCACACTTCGTCAATTTTAGTAATTTTAATTCAAACATATATACATATATAATTTTTCTTATTATGGTTTTTAAATGTTAAGTCGAGCAACACCAATCACACATACATTTCGCAAATGTATATAAAATATTGTTTTGAAATTGAAAGCAAACGATCGAACCTGAAATTATATATACATTTGCACATTTACTTTCATCTAAACTTTGAGTGAATTATTTTAAAAAAACAACAAACAAAAATTGCATGTTTCTCAATGTTTTTAGCAAGTTGTCTGTATACAAAACAAAAAACAAAAAAACTAAACAAAAACAAGCAAAAAAAAATATTGACATTTATCTTAAAACAAATTATACACACAAAGGTTTTTTTATATACATTTTATGCTATATTTTGTATTAATTATAATACTGATTATTATGATGTTTAATGTGTAAAACTTTTGATATAAACTAAATTTTTGTATACCTTTACATATAACATAAAATTATATACCAATAATTTTGTGCCCAACCCCAAACACACACCCCACACTTTATATTAAAACTATAACAATGATATATTCTTAATTTCTTTATAATTTTTCTTCTATTCCGTTACTCTACAACTTGAAAAAATTTGAAACTAACCACCCAACATGGTAGAAGTGCGGGGAACAGGGAAGTCGTTGAAACACCGATCGAAGGCTGACTAAAAAAAGAAAGGACAATAAAGAACAGCGAAAGATCAGCAAAGCGGTTGCCTCGATTCCCCCTTCTCCTCGCTTTACCATTTAATTATGTAATTTTACTTTCGTAATTATGATTTTGAACATATTTATACGATTATATATGATTGTAATACCGAATTTTCCGATGTTTCGCCTCACAAAAAACGAAAAAGTAAACTAAACGAAAAAAGAAAATGATCCCAAAACACCACCAAAAGAAAAAAATGACACAAAAAGCGAATATCCGTGCGTTTGTCTTGAGCTCCTCGCTTCTCGATTCTTCCGATGTCCGACGATAGAACCACAATGTCTATCGATCTATCCGTCATTCGATTCATCGATTAATCGATCGATTAAACACAGAAAGCAACCAAAAGCAAGAGCAAGAAGCAAGCTAACAACCGAGAGCCAGCAAGCAAGCAAGCAAAAACCAATCGAGAATCGGGCAAATCCACCAAGAAATCCGCACCAACAGTGTTTACCACCCCTTTTTCACTTAACTTGTAACGTTTTTCATTTTTTTTTTAACTTAAATATCTTCCTTTTTCTATTACATTTAATGCGTATATATTTAAAAGTAATTTAGCGTAATTAATATTTGTTTTTAGTAAAATGCATTGAAAAACTTAAAAAAAAATACGAAAAATATGAAAAAAAACGTAATTTAAACGTAATGAATGAATTATTGATTAATATTGTCAAGCCGACACTTCTTAAGCTACAAACCAGTTTTCTTGTTTTTAACAACCAGCTACAAAAACAACAACAACAATGAAACACAAAGAAAAGAAAAAGATAAGATAAATGATAATCGAACGTTTAACTCAAGTATAAAGTAAAATTTGTTGACTATTTGCATTTGTTTTTGTTTTTCGCAAGACTTTTTTCGATGCCACACAATTTTTATATTCGCGACAGACCCCCGCACCCTTCGCCCCTCCGAACCCCCAGCCCCCTTTCCCGGCCCACCCCCCTCGAGAGAGAGAGAGATTCCCCCTTTGAAAGCATATACTAAAAT
>JAJJHQ010010498.1:427453-444199 GCA_021223825.1 Drosophila ironensis
TATATATATATATATATGAGACGACTGCAACAACAAATCGAACCGCATGTATGTGTGAGCGCCGCCTTGCGCCTGTTTTTTTTCTCCAGAGAGAAATATCCGAGACGGAGAGAGAGAATTGTTTTTTAAATTTTATTATGTACCATCAAGCGACAACAGCAGTAAAAACAACAACAACAAACAACAACTAAATGTTAGAATGCAGCAAAAACTTATTGTACTTTGAGCTACAGCAATAACGGATAAAATATTTTAACCAACCAATCTTATAATCAAAATCCACAAACGAGAAATGAGCAAATAAAAGAAAAAAGAAAACGAAAAAAACCAGACAACAATTTAGTGTGTATTTCAGTTGCCCCCCCCCAACATCCATCCCCCAAGATATTCCCAAATATCAATCACCCAACCCCCCTATCCCCCTGCCCGGGACCCGGACTGGGACCCGGAGGAAACCAAGTTCCTTTCCAGCTCTCTCGCGGTATGTGCGTGCACTTTGAATTGTCTCCCCTCGGCGCAGCGTCCACCCAAGCAGCAAAAATTTTGACCAATCCAAAATGTAATGAACTATACGATCACGACGATCGATCCATTGAACAGGTTTTTTAAAACGAAAGCGTGTTGCCCGCTAGCAGGCGATAGAATACTAGATATTTCAATGTAATATTCTAGGAAAACCAAACGAAAATGTAATGAAATTGTTAGCTTTAAATTGAATTAGAAAATGTCAAAATTTCATATTGTAAGGATGGTTACTATCCTGATATTGAATATTGTTTGTTTTATTGGAGATTGAAAGATCTATAGATCTATAAACTAAATAATGAGCATTGTTTTGAAATGATAACGAAATATTTATTGATTTTACAATGAATATGTAATAATCTTGCATTATAACATCTGCCAACCTCATATTTTTAATTGAAAACGATCTAGTCCCTAGCTAGTTGGCAACACAGCTACCACCCTCACAAGCCCACCCTTCCTTTTGTTTGTTTGTGTCGTTTTACACCATTTTATATGCTAAGCCATTGTTTGTGTTCTCATCAATCTTCTATACGCCCTTTCAAAACTACGATACATCTACGAATATGCCACCGAAAACTACCGAAAACGACCGAAACTACCGAAACCCTTTGTCGCGACCAACCGAATTGTGATCGATACGATCGATCGGCGAACGCAGACGGCTATGGCTACGGCGGCGGATTTGATGGTAACGGCTACGGCGGCGGCGGTGGCAATATGGGCGGTGGTCGTGGTGGCGGCGGACCCCGCGGCGGTGGCCCTAAAGGTATTAACAATAAACCAACACAAACCAAACAAACCCAAACAAAAAACAGCCTCCAGCAAACCAATCAAAAACACTTTCCGAGCATCCATCTATCCTAGCTTTTTTTTTTTTCTGTATGTAATACATCCCCCGCACATTGGTTTTATATATCAATTTAGTTACAATCAATTTAGTTTGTGCTCTTGTTAGTTGTCTGTGTAATCTAGAGTTGGTCAAAATTTTCCCAAAAACCAAAGAAACGTAAAATCCAATATGTATTTTGCAGTTTTGTAGTTAACAAGATTTGGATCCTTTTCTTACCTCCAACCTCCTCCCCCTTGCCGAGCATGTCCCCCGAGAACCCAATTTGATTTTTGATTTTTGGAATCAGCGAAAACTAATGCTCTTCAATACGATACAAATTTCTGAAAATCTAGGAGGCGGCGGTGGTTTCAACGGCGGCAAGCAGCGCGGCGGTGGCGGAGGACGCCAGCAACGGCATCAGCCCTACTAAATGGTAGTGGCTGTGGGGCATTTTGGGAATATTGGGTAACTCGCATTCTTCAGATAACTGCAAACTATTTGAATTTTACCTAGTTTAGTTTGTTATGGTGAGTACGAGCCGCACTGGACTCATTGATTTTCCTTGATAATCCAAGATTTGTTTTGTAATTTGCAGCATTACTACAAATACAACACACAGGACACAAGCAGACAGGACAAATTGGACACAACTGAACAAAAAGCATATATACGCCGATGTATATATGCTGGAAAAACAGGACTACTTCTCATATTCATATTCACATTCACCCGCGCAACCGGACCAAGTTAAATTGGATTGACTGCTCTGCTGGCTTTTGCACCATTCCAAGCAGGCAACCACCAACTACAAACCGCAGCATCAGCAGGCGGAGGAGGCAGCCGCAGGAGCGCATCAGTTAGCAGGAGACAACAGCAACAACACATTTAGCTAGGCCCAGAGACGTGTAATTTTTCAGCAAGTGGCTAATTTTTCATAGCCACACGCTCATTAAGGCCGCAAACCACCCACCCACCAGAGGGAAACCTACAAGCAAGCCGAGGCCCGGGAAAACATTTAACAAAACTAAATGCCCGGGCCTAGCCCCGAGTACCCAGGATCCGCTCATGCTGTCCGTGTGTCGAAACTAATTTGTTTTTCTAATGTAGTCCCATACATTATGCGAGGTAATTGTTTAACGTAACGTGTCAGCGGCGCAGGGGAAACAAAAGTACGGAGAAAGCATAACGCAAAATCAACAACTAAAACAAAACGTAAAAAAAAGAAAACACAAAAACACCAGGAACAGCTAAACTTTTGAAACAAGAATACAAACATACAGCTAAAATTGTTTCATACATTATACAATACAATAGAGTCTAAGTATTTGTTTAACTTTAATTATGAATTAACTGTAATATGTAATAATAATTATATAAAAACAAACAAAAGAGAAACCAAGCAGGCGTTGACTGGCTGGCACATGTTCCGGTTCAATTGATTAATTGAAAACTATAAACAAAAAACAACAAACAAAAAGAAAAAGAAAAACAACCAACCAACCAACAAACAAACAAACAAATCCACCATAAAGCAAAACCGAAATCGGAAGCAAGAGAATTACTGATTTTGTTTTCGCGTATGTGTATTAACGCTCATAGACTACATATATATACATACACAAAACAAATACATAATATATATATTTATATATACACACAAAACACTTCTCCAGGGGGAAGAGATTTATATTTTAATAAAAAGAAAACGAAACTCTAATGCCTCTCGGCGAGAACATTTATCTAACACACAACACCCACACAATTGTATAGACCATGGCAAGAAATTCGAATTGTTGAATCAAATCTATGTATACACTAAATATATATAGTATATACATATATATATATATGGAAATCGTCCGACTAAAGATAAAGGAGAGCCGATGTAGATGCCGATTACGATGATGATGATGAGGAGGATGATGACGGAGATCAGGTTTAGGTAGCATTTCAAGGATTATGAAAAATATAAACGCGTGTGAATGTAGTTTCTCTCCCTTCAAGCAAAACATTCTCAAGCAAAGAAAATACAATTAAACTTTACTGAAACGCTAAGAGAACAAGTCAGTTTTAAAGCGAAATACATTAAAGAAAAACGTAAAAGCCAAGGTCGTTGTTTTATTTATACCAAATCTTTGGGGCTACAGCTGGGATGTAGTGGGTTCTTTTATAGCGAATTGTTTGGGTACGCTTAGGGCTATATAAATTTGTAATGTTCTGGATAAGATATTCAATACCTTGGGTCGAAATTTGTAATATTCAGTTCTGTTGGGATCAATTGTGATGTACCGATCCATAGGGCTAAATAAAATTGTAAATGTATTGGGAAAGATATTAATATTTGGGTCGAAATTTGCAACATTTGTATTCGTTTTTCTTTATAACACCAAAAAAGAGTTTTATTCATGCTAAATTTGTGAGGACATAAAACATGATGCACTGAGAATTTAAAGAAACATAAAAATTCACTGCGAATTTTGTCACGGGCAATGATTTTTATGATTTTTATGATTTGTTCACTTAGTAGTTGCGTTTCTTCTGACCCGTGTAGAAGAGCACGTCCAGGATCTTGAGGAACTCTCGGTAGTTGAACTCCATGCACATGCCTCTCTTGATACCGAAACACTTGAAGATCGCCTGGAACTCGCGGGAGCTTAGCATTACATGCATGTCGCGCACTGTGAGGCCGCGCAGGAACTGGTTCTCCGTTATGGAGCCGCAATTTTCGCGGTCGAAGTCCTTGAACACCTGGCTCAGGTTTGAGATCTCGTCGGGCTTCCTGGCCAGCTTCATCAGTGCCTGCGAGCAAATGGTTCGCTCATCGAAGCTCAAGAAGCAGGTGACGCAGTCCAGGTTGGGCAGATGCAGAATCGGAACAGCGGTGACCACCTGGTCGCCCAGATTCGTGTCCAGCTGGATGAAGATCTCGTCCAGGGCCTTGCAGAAGTCGCGATAACGTATGCAGGCAGCGCGATGCGGGGAGCGGAAGCTGCAACGGAAAAGAAATAGTTATATCCATAACAATTTCAAAGTGACTTGGAACTAACATGTTGCAAATGATGCCGGCCTCCTCATCCTTGATGATCACGCCAGAGTTGTTCAAAGCCCGCTTAAAGTCCGACTCCATGATCAATCCCTCGCGATGGCGATCGTAGTCGCACATAAACTCCATGACCGGAACGGATTTGACCACAGCCTGGCGCTTGCAGTCGGTGAGGATGCGCACGATGACCTCCTCGCTGGGCTCCTCCGGCTCTTTATTATCCCGGATGAAGGGCGGGCACTCGACCAGCTCCTGTTTGGTCACCATCGAGGGCATTGCGTACTCTGCCGGGTCCACGTCGTCCAGGAATTTGGTGTAGCCGAAACCGAGCTCGTTTCCGTAACGGCTCAGTACGGCGTTCTGCTCCGGATCGGACAGGAGAATGCCATTTGTGCGGAAGACCCTCGTGGCGATGCTGCACTTCACGTGCCCGCTGTTGAGTCTGCAATTAAGGGGTTAACATTATATATTACTTGCCACATTTCTAGTTTTACTTACTTATCGTAGATGCGGAAGAATGGATGCAAATACAGGCGACGATTGCGAATACGTATCCGTATCTTGGCCATGGCATCCTCGCACAGATCCCGCATACCTTGCGGAGCACCATGCCAATCAATGGCGCCCTCACGCGGCAACTGCTGAATGTGCTTCAAAGGCGACTCCACCACGCACTGCGGCATCTTGTCCAGATTCTTGATAGTGAACACTGCAGCGACATTAAAGAATTATCAATAGGAATCATAAAGAAAACCATCTTCCTCCTCCTACCCGTATCGATTTCGTCCACAAAGTTGCGCCATCGCACACGATTGGTGTCCACGGGATCTGTGTAGCGCTCGAGGAGAATGCCCAACTCCCGCTGGCTGAGATACTTGCCCACGCCCATGACGGACAGGCCGCGCTCGAACTGATTCTTGGTGATGCTGCCAATGCGCAGGGTGTCGTAGCTCTCCAGGAACTCGGAGGTGCGCACCTGGTTCTTGTACACATAGTTCTGGATGCAAAAGATGATGTCGCACTGGTTGCGGTTCTTCTTCGGCGCCTTGCAGGCATCCGGAAAGATCGGATGGATAACCTTGCATCCGTTCACGGCCGGAAGCTGTGACATCTCCAGGTCTACCAAGCGTCCCGGGAAGTTCTTAATGATGTCCTAAACAAGAGAATTTTGGGGGTAATTTTTGGGGTTTATAAATCTAAAATAATCCCGAACGTTTGAATTTAGTTTAATGACTGATAATACATTTCTACAACTGCTGCCAAGACCTGCCTACGAGTATTTCGATTTGATAGATTTATGGGTAATTGCTTACATGGGAGTTATCCAGCAGATTATGCTCCGTCAGGTAGGCGATTATGTTGTCGATGTGCTTGAGGAAGGCCACATAGTTGACCAGGTAACCATCCTTCATGTAGCGACGCAAAAGCAGCAAGAAATCCGGCTCCGAAAGGGGTATCTTCATGAAGTGGAGAACTCGAGCGAAGTGTGATACAGTGACCACGCCAACATTTTGGGCGATCTGGAAACAAGATATTACGAAACAAAGGAAAGGCGTTTCTAAGAATTCAAATATCTATATTCTTACCAGTTCGTAGTCCTGAAAGTATGGCATCAGTGGTATGTGGCTTGCCTGGGCAATCTTGATCAAAATAATACAGATTTTGCGCCTGTCCTCAGGCCGGGGAATGACATTCACGTGCCAGGGATCATTCCACTCCAGACCTGTGACCATATCCGTTTTCGGGACTTTGTGCAGGGCTAAGGGAGGTACAAAAACTTTGTATGTTTATCCATAACCTTCCCTTAATTCGAACTCACTTTCGCTGCAGACGACCTTGCAAAATTGGCGATAGGCCACGCGCCCATCTCGGATTTGAAAGTAATCGGTGACATCCCGGAGCTCAGTCTCGGACATTCCGGCCACTTTGCGATATTTGCCCAGTACGGACGTGAAAATGGGTTCTGCGGGAGGTCAGGAGGGGTCAGGTCATAAAAAGCTCATAAACCGGAAATGGGTCCGGCAAATGTTGCTCTGCTCTGCGCTCACCGGACACGAAGCCGCTGCAACAGGGATCATGCTGCTTCAAATCGGCACAGATGTCGAAGTTATAACGAAAAATGGCGCCTTGGATTTTACGACATCCCCGCCAGATTTGATTGAGTTCCATCTCCTCCTAAACGGGGCATTCAAATTAATGCCGGACCACAATCCGATATGAAAAACTCACCCTTTCATCGCCCTCTTTAATCTTGGTGTTATGCATCTTGGGTGCACGGACTTCTTAACCTTCTCGTATTTTTCTTTGTTAATTTTGTTTCACCTCTGCGGCAAAAAGAAAAAAAGGCAAATGTGTAGAAAAACGTAAACAAAAGTCTGTGTTACTGCTGAAGGCAATCCGGTAAAACAATGAAATCAAAGGCAACTCAGCTCGACGCGGAGCTCCCTATTACAAATTGGATTTCTCCACAGCGCCATGCGCCAGCTCTCGGGGATCCGAGGACTCTCACGCAAGGATCCGGGTGGCCCCGTACACTAATCACTTCCTCCGCTGGCCGTCGGGACGGCAGAACGGCAGGACCTGCTGCAGGAAGGACCAGCTAGTTGGCCCGGCTATGCTCACCTTTCTACAAATCGCTTCCAATCACGCGCTCATTCGTTCGCCAGTTTGTCGCAATGCCACCAACTCTTTTATTCAATTTTCTATATAAAATGGTAAAAAAAATCGGGAAAGACCACACCGGCCAAGCGCCAAGCGGGCATGGGAAAACAAAAAGGTAAAAGGTAGAAAGGGCGCAAAATATCGGAGTGATTGGAAAAAATAAAAAGTATAGAAAAAACATATCCTGGCATCATCAAATGCAATTTCAGTTTATTGGAAAATCGCTGGCCAACCAACCAAGCAAACCGCATCCAAAGCCATCCCAGCAGCAGCCATGCACTTGGAAAACTTTCGATTCTGTTTGGGAAATTTTAATGGAATTTTAAAAAATGTTTTGCCATGTTCCACCTTGGGTTTCACACCAAGAGGCAATGGCCATTTAGAATGGATGTCATTAAGGATCGTGGAATTATTGAGTTTTGAGTTGTTCTCCTCTAAGTTATCTTACTATACACCTCGAGAACATTTATTCACTTCAATAAATCGTTGTTATTCTAAAAATATTCAAAATAAAAGGTTAAATCTAAAAATACATAATTATTTAAATCTTTGAATTATTAGGTGCATTTGTAATGAGACCTTTGAGAGTCTATTTTTGCCATGTGTAGCAACAGCAAAGGGCAGGCAGCCCTCCCAAGATCTCGGGCTCGTAGAGCAGCGGTTACGTTAGTTTCAGTGGGTCCATGACCCTTCCCGCCTCCCGGCACGCCCCCCGTGCCGAGTCAAGGTTGATTGGCGACGACAGGTGCCCCCTTGAAGCTGGCCACTCGGGCTTCTGGCCACTTCTGGCCACGCGACTAAAAATAAGCTGAAGGGCGTTCCTCGCTGGCATTTCTAGTGTTTGTTTAGATGCCCTTTTCGCTCCGCTCCAGTCACGAATGTCGCACTCAGTTGTATGAAAGGACGTCCCATGTCCATGCGAAAAATGTCCGGATAAATATCACTGGCATGCCGTGCCTGCTGTTAAATTAATTCATTGAGATTGCTCCTGCCAAAGGTTGACAAGCGTAAAATAGATTTACCGAATACAAATAGAATAAGCTGGTGCATTTATTTGTTGGAATCCATTCGAAAATGTATTGTCTTGAAAATTCCCTGAAATCAGTTAACCACATAAACCCAAAACATTTATTTTTAATTTTCAAATGAATATCTTTTAAATTTCCCGAAAGCCCGAATAAGTAGGCTACGAATTTTACGATGAATTCGCAGTATTTCAGCCATCTAATAAATCTCAAGTTTTGCACGCTTCCATCAAATTTATGCCTTTTATATCGGCTTTAGAATTTGTAATTAAGGACCTGCTAATTTTAACAAGTCTAAAAAGGGCGGATTATTTCTGATTTTAAACACCCATTTAGCATAAAGCCGTTTACAGCTCCGCCACCTCCGTCCGGCGTATAAATCTCGGCCTTTAATTGAAATTCGTTATTTGCTGCGTGGTGTGCAAATCGGGTGGGAGAATCGTAGTACCCGGAAACGGTTAGTTGGCCGAGGGGGTCATAAAAATGAATTGCAATCATTATCGTTGCTTAGATGAGGTTCGCAACCGAGCAACCGAGCAGCCACCAGCGCACCAGCTCACCTTTCGCCGGTCCCAGCTCCGGTTGCCTTTGGAGCGTGCTTTATTGCAATTTTTATTGCACATTTTTGATTTAACCAGCCATTCCGGGCACGGGCCATGGGGTTACGGGACCAGGGATCCGGAATCCGGACTTCGTTGGGGTAACTGTGCGTGTGATGGCCAGGACATCGATTTGCCAGCGTTTTGTTCCTGTGGCCCGCTAGCCTGCTGGCCCGCTTGATTTGATGCGGCGTTAAATTATAATTACAGGCTTCAGCTTCAGCTACGGCTCCTGCTTGGGGTTTGAAATGGGGTCGCAGGATAAGAAGGATAAGCAGGTGGACTTTTGCGGGTAAGCCGCGCTCTGCAGCTTATCGCGCACAAACATATGGCATTTTGTCAGTTAGTTTTGTTTTCCCTCCTCCTCCTCGAATAAACACACGGGATAGTGCACTGTTATCAAAATAAATGGCCAAACAGTAATTATTTAAAATGAGTTATTCCCTACACCGGTAAAAACGGGAAAATCTACAACTATTATATATATTTATCTACCTGTCTATAACCGGGATCATTTTGCTGGTAACTTTCGTTGAAATGAAATTGTAAACCTTTTTATTTGCTTTCTCTAGCAATAAATTTTTGATAGGATGTGAAATTTCTCTATCTACCTTTTGCGTGAAATATTCCCAGAGTCTACGCTTAATATGATAATTACTTCCTTCTGGTGGCAGTGTATTTTTGGTGGGCAGACAAAGTACTGGCATATATATTCATGAACCTGGTGTACATCTGCATAATGCATGGCAGCGGCGGTGAAGTAGGCGAAGCAGCAGCAGACGTTGAACCAGTGGCAGGATACGCCAGTTGGCGGACTTTGCCTTTTATTTTAGTGGCTGCTTGCCGGCTGTCTGCTGCTTTTGGCCAACATGCTCACACACACATACATATACACACCTAGAATGCTAGAGCCAGAAATATGGGGAAAAGGCAAACAATGGCAGGCAACCTAGTTATCGCCCCGCCATCTTTATTGCATGCAAATGCGCGAAAGGCGGCGCAAAAAAGGAGGCGCGTCTGTTGAAATGGCTGACGTACTAACAAATGCAAGCACACACATTCCGAGACACACTCGCTTACCTTATAAAACCAACCGCATGCATATTTATCTTTGGCTCCGACTCTAGCTCTTGCTCCTGCTCCCGATCCCTGCTCCTTTGTGGCACATCTACGTATGCACATCCGACTCCAAGAAATACGATATCTTAAGTGTTAAACAGGCGCTTTGCCAAACAAGCTTGCACTCTGCAACCTTATCTGTGTATGCGTTTGCCACACCTACCGCCCCCAGTTCCTGAGAACAGTGTTGTCAACCCTTTGCTTGGGCTCTTTGCCAAAATTCGGCCGCTTCTATAATGGAAACTATAGCTATGTAAATTGTTCAATTAACAAGTCAATAAACCATCAATTTGCTGGTGAAAGTTGGAGTTAGTTTTTATGAATTGCGAATATATAAAAATAAAACTGGCTTTGTAAAATTTGGTGAAGATTACGCCAACGACCCGTTGCCAATGGCTTAGAATAAAATTTACTATCAAAACTCCAAGTAATTTTAAATTTTTTTAGCTGATGAATTCTGATTTATAATAATTCATTTGTAAAACTTGTTTATCAATCACACCAAAAATAATTACTTATACGACCCGTTGCCACTTAAAATTCTACGTTTTTACTTGTTAATTGCAATATAGAATTAAATCAATATAATAATGTGGCTTATTAATTCAAGGCAATGATTTTATTTAATGAAATTCGATTCCAATCAAAGAAATAGATTCCTTAATGCAATTTGTGGTTTTCTTTTATTTTTATAGTCCCTTTCTCTTATTCAAAGAAGCATCTACAATTTTTCCATTATATGAGAGCTTAAATCAATACACTAAACTAATTTTAATCATTTTTTTACAATGGAAATGCTAGAATTTGAATTTTAACTGGCGCAGCACTGCTGAGAATTGCAAAGGAACCCCCAACATATTTGGCAGGAAAACAAAAAGTAGTGGGCGGGAGGGGAGAGCCTGAGAGCGGCAAATAGGAAATGGGCATGAGCTTGGTCGGCGGGGGGGAAATGCAAATAAAAAACACAAATAAAAACTACACCGCGGCAAATAAATAAAAATGCTGCTCACTTTTGCTGCGTTTTACGTTTTATGCGCACTTGCACACACGCCAGTGCATACTTTCGGGCGCTGCTTATAATTCCACGCCAGAGTTGTAAATATTTGTTCAAGTATTTATTTATGTACTGCCTCCTTCGCGCACGTGTTCCTTGCGGGTGCACACTTCCCTTTTATTTCCCCTTTTTTTGGTTTTTTCTTTTTATTTTTGTAGTGCGAGTTTCTGGTCTAAATTAAAATGCATTGCATTGCCGAGCTGCCGGGCTGCCGAGCTGCAGAGCTGGCTTTTTGATTTGCCGCTCCCCAAGTTTTTAGCATTAAACATCGCTCCTGGCCGGGCGGGATGCTGTACTTTCAATTTCTTTAATGGCATTCGGCCCACGCTCCTTGATATGCGACTGGATTTGTCGCCATAAATTCCCCGACGGCACATAATCGATATGCCGAAATTTAAGCAACATTATTCGGGGCAAATGTTGATTGCATAATATAATTTATATCGTGCTTGCAGCCCCAAAAGCACAGGCAATCACTGTGCTCTCTAGATAATGGATATTTGTTTAGATATCCATATTTATTCAGTCAAACACATGGAATGTGACTTATAGTTTATGATGCAATGAAAGGAAAAGCAGTACATATAAAAATCGTGCAGTGTTTGGCTTAAGCTTTAAAATATATATGCAATTTGAATAATTTGTAGATTTACATATAAAAATTATCAAAAATGTATTAAAACATAAAATAATAGGAATTGTATGGTAACTTTTCGGGCTCACATAAAACATGCAAGCCTTTAATATGTTATTTATTTATATTTTTATGCCATGGACCTTAAGGTACTCGTAAAAATGGTACAAGTATATGACGTTTGTGCAAATGTCCGTCTATCCGTCTGTCCGTTCGTCTGTATGTATGAACACATCGTTCTCCGAGATGGTAGGAGCTAGAGAATTATTTTTTTTTTAGCTTCAAGTGCATTGAATAGTCGTATATACTCGTATGTAGAATATGAAATTGTATAATTTTGGTTATGCCCGTTTTCCGTTTTTGTAATTTTCAAATAACTATATTTCCTCCTGAATTTATGACTAAGTCTCCAAAATGGTTGGAGCAAGAGATATATAAGTCTTTCTGATTACAGTTAAAAATGTAAATATCTAGCCATGTGGCAAGTTTTATATAGATCGAACAATAAATAATGATGATACGGCCTTTGCCAGTATTAATGCCTTATGAATGCCTGGTAAAAATGGATACATGGTATCTCGTTGTCGAGATCTCGTTTGTTTCAATAAGATTTATTAGGAGCATGAAATTCTCACCTTTTATAAAAATAGGAAAAGGAAAAACGAAAATTTGCTCTGCTTTCATTTAGATAAAAGTGTATATGGCACAGACAGATTGTGAGTCCTGGCAGAATGCTAATAAAGGAATTTCAAGAATACTTTTGACAGAATCAAACTGGCAAATATTGCTGCTTTGGAATTTATGGCCCCACCCAAAAACTCGTTGTCCTTTTTAAGACATTTTTTTCTGGTCCATGACAAGCCAAAGTTATCAATTTTTTCAGCTGCTCCCTCTTTGGCTTCACGGTTCATCAAACGTCTCGGCAGACACTTCTTGGCTTTGGAAATTGATTTAAGAAACTTTTTTAATTAATTATGATAATGTCGTAGTGAGCGGATGCCCCTTGCCCCTTGGCCGTGGTGCCTGCCTCGAATTCATTTGCTGCCCCAACTGCGTCTGACTTCTTTTA
This sequence comes from Drosophila ironensis, assembly GCA_021223825.1. Lineage (NCBI taxonomy): Eukaryota > Metazoa > Arthropoda > Insecta > Diptera > Drosophilidae > Drosophila > Drosophila ironensis. Next base: position 440,015 of record JAJJHQ010010498.1, read on the forward strand.
TTGCTGCAAATGATGTTCGAGTCGAGTATTTCTTTCGCCATTCGCATTCGTATTTTCTTTCCTCATTTTTTCTTGTATCATCGGAATGTTTGAGTTTTCACATTTCAATTTCTGGAATTTCATCCAACAACTTTGGATGAAATCCTTGTGTGTGCCAGTGCGAGGGGTGAGTGTTCAAGTTGAAATTAACAGAAATGGGCGGCGGTTTGGTCTCCGGTTCTGCTCTCGTCTCCGGCCTGCAAATAAGTTTTGTATTAATGAAATTGCAAATATGTAAAACTTTTATACATGTTTCTTTATAAACTGACAAACTAATAGACTGAGTTTTGGCATGTTGTGTCACTGGGTCCTGGGCCCTAGTCCTTATTCTCCGGCAATCTATATCCTTCTGCCGGGTCGTGGCAGTGTGTGCTTGTAGCCCGCCCAGCAAATATCCTGGCAACTTTCTGTTGCAAAGTTTGAAAATGTATTTCAATGCATAGAAATGAATCTAATTTGTAAAATTTCATACAACAGTTGAAAAGTTATAAACGCGCAGGCACTTGCACTCCAGCACACGGCTGCACGGCTGCACGGGGATGCACAGGGATGCAGGCATCCGGGATCCTGGATCCTGGATCCAGAATCCTGCATCCAGGATATGCCCTTGCAAGTCTCGGCCTTAGCACAAGGCCCACTTCCTTGTCCCTGCCCATTTTCCCGGCCTGTTTGTGTGAAAACGTCGACAACTTGGCATGCAGATTGCAAACTTTCGAATAGCATCAGCGGCAGAAGGCAGCAGGCAGCAGGCAGCAGCGGCAGGCGCCACAAAAAGCAAAATGCTGAGCAGATTTAAGTGGTGCTTTGTTATGCATAAATAAAATGCTTGCCAAGAAATAAGCAGGCAAAGAAAGCGGACGCAAAAACTTAACGAAAGGGGGAAAAACTAGAAACTAGTGCAAGCCCAAACATATTTTCAGTTTATTTAAAATAAATTTTACATTACTTAGCCAGCAACTAAAAGGCTGTAAACATGGGTCATGCCATCGAGCCCACTCACGCCCACTCCCTGGCCTACTTGCCTCCTGGAGGGAGGCTCCAGCCAATGCGGCAAGTAATTTACGCCCCTGCCAACTGGCAAAGAACTATCTGACGGGATAATGCACAGGAAGAAAAGGTATCCAACATTTTTTGTGATTAATTGCACTCAAGAAATAAGGGGGGAATCAAGTGGTTTTATTAAAATGGCTAAGAATTGCCATATTTGAATGCTTTTACCTTTTGTGTGGGATTATTATATGTTACTTGGATAATTCTCATTATCAGTGAGAGACAATGAAGAGGTTATCATTTAAGAATCGAAACGCCGCGGCGTTCAGTTCGTTTTTACAACTGATCTTTATTTCTGACAATCCCAACTTCTAACAAGGTGTTTCTTACGTTTTACTTTCTTAAATACAAAGAGTTGTCTTGCATAAATGGATTTATAATATTCTTAGTTGCATAAATGTTATGAAATATGTACAACAAATAATCTTTATATACTATGTCACTTTAGAACATATAGGTAAGCCCACACTTTGGCTAACTTTCAGAGTCCTTAATTTGGTTTGCATCCTGAATACAACTAAAAGTTTTGTGAGTTGAAATATATCTTTATTTCTAAAGATTCTCACTTTAAAAGCTAATAATTATTTATACAAATTCGTAGTTTTAAAAACTGTTTCATATATTTAATAAAAATCAAAATTATAGTAATGACATCCGAAACTCTAAATCCAATCAACATTGGCTAATTTTCAAAGCTTCACCATGGCTGAAATAAAAGTGGTTGTGAGCTGAAAAAACTCCTAAAATATTCCCAAATAATATCCCAATGCATGATTTAACCACTCATCCCTTTTTGAGAGTGTCCTCGCTGTTTGTCGAGCGATTCGGAGCCCTGATTCCTGGCACTAGGCGCAGTGTACGGCAAGCAGCCAAAGACAATTTTGTTGGCACTAATTGAATGTAAATACAATTTTGCTTTGCTGTCAAGTCTTGTGTCTAGGCGATGTCGGCGAGGAGAAGGCTCTGGAGCTGAGAGCTGAGACTAAAGCTGAGTCCTGGCGACCTGAGTCCTGAGTCCTGCGTCCTGGAGTCGTGAATGCCAGAATGCGGAGCGGGTTGGTTGTTGGCGCTGCTCTATGACGACGTTGGCAATAAAACGAAACGAGCTGATTGTATGCTACAAACAACGGCTGCAGCTGCTGCCAGCAATCGTCTCCTTGCCCGAATGTCCTTATCCCCTACTCCATCTCCGTCTCCAGTTCCAGTTCCATTTCCATTTCCATCCTTCGTCCTGCCGGCTGAAGTGTCGTTGTAACGTTTGGCACACAGATCAAGTGCAATGCAACGTGCAAAGTTGCAAAAAGCGCAAAAATCAACAGTATAAAATCTTTTATTTAGTGTCATCATCATCAACGTTGCTCTCACCCTTTGACCTGCCCCCCTCCTGCCAGTTGGATTCGCAGCCCGCATTCACTTTTGTGCCATTTCGAATTGATGTTTGCCTAAAATTTAATTACAAAATTCGTAAACATAAGCACGGGCTATGCATGATGATGAGTCGGGCGGGCAAACCAGCTGTGCCAAAAATCCGGCGGAACCACTTCAGGCCAATCTGGCAACGGCAACTCCATTAATAACATTAAGCCCGGCTCTTGATTCGATTAAAATGCATTTGTTTTAAATTGCTTACAAATTGTTTGCATTCAGGCGCTCTTTTTTTCCCCCCTGTCTGTTACACGGTAATCGAATTACTTTCAGCCGCAATACACGGATCAAGGATCAACTCATCGGTTGAAAAATCGATTTAGTTGACCTTTTCGGTGAGGCGAGCGCTTAATAAAGTTAACCAAGGTACGGGTATTTTTATTGTTTTCCTTGCAACAAGTTTAACCATCGGAAATCGGATTTGAACGTTGCACAATAGGGGAAATTGCATAAATTTATTGCTGCAATTAATGGTGCAATTATGAAACCCAAGACTGGTCATTTTTATTTTCATTGATTTTTGAAACAGTTTGGCATTATGCTGTAATGCTGGCATTGCACAATAGAGCCAATTTCATTAAATATTTGCACTTGTATAATTTAATGCCGCACTGTTTATTTTCAGCAAGGTGTTTTGTATAAAATATTAACAGGATCAACGCATCTTAGCAATTTTCAAATGAAATATGAAACTGTTTACTCTGGCAGTTAATACAAATGGTTTGCACATTTATAATATGAATGTGAGTTTCAGCTTTAAATTCGTTTAATTGCTTCGTGTATTTTTGTTAGATTATAATTATTTCAGGTATTATTGTTATTATAAATCCGATTTAATATTTAACAATAGGATTGCTCTACCACTTCAATTTCACGTTTGAAATTTGTACAATTAGGACCCCTGTGTTAATTAAAAACTGCAAGTGCAGCTATTTGTTTATAGGCTTAGCATTTCCAATTTTTACAAATCAGTTTATGTGGCATTAAATGGCCTAATCTAAGTCCCATAACCTGCATTTGAAATCAGGCATTCATCAATAATTTAATTAAATGACAAAACGCATTATCATTAGCTTCAAATGCCGTTGACGTTTTCAACAAATCTAGCAATTAACTTTTATTGTTTGTTTTTTCCTATCCCCAAAAAAATGTGTACGTAATCCAGAAATGTTGTAATTGATTTAAATAAACACATGCTGGTTAATTAAATACCCAAAGTTGAGGAATGAGTTGTGACTTTTACTGTTTGTTTGGTATTTGTTTTAATTAAAAGTTTAACCCTTTCGTGCAAGGCTGATAGTTCTTTGTGTATCCTGAATCCTGCGTGCATCCTGCAGTGCTGGCAGGTCTCTATCCCATCGGGATAAAACACCTGAAAACACCTGAAAACAGGGAAAACATGAAATCTGCGGGAGATGCACTGCGACAGGTTGTTGGTTAATTAATTCATTTATGCACATCAAGCGGTCGTTGCTGCGTTGTAAGTGTTCATTAGCATTTTCCCCATTTGCATCTATTCGAATGCAATTTTCACTTTTGCGGTAATGACATTCGCACAAAATTCGCAAACCACCGACGCGCACTGGTTTTTGCTATTACTGCCACCGGGTGTATGCTACAATTTCATCCGCAGATACTCAGTTCTCAAGCAAATTGCTCGTTTGCCAAATG
>JAJJHQ010010498.1:444660-478993 GCA_021223825.1 Drosophila ironensis
TAAACAATCTTAGTTTGTAAAATGACATACTTATCGCTTATCGCTATATTTTTGTGCCAAGGTCTACAACTTGGGAGCCTGTATGTCAATTTCCTCGTTTCGAGACATTCACATGTTTTTGTTTTCGGGAGCATTGGGAGCCGAAAGAGCCAAGGGCTGCCCATGGCTGCTTTAGAACTGTTTGAAATTGTGCAAGCAAATATATGGTGTATAATTTGATAGAATTTCATTGATTACAAATCAAACGCTTCCCAATAAAATCGAACTTTCTTCTTTAAGGGTACATACTCGTGTGTTATATCAAGTCCTCGTCCTCGTCCATATATTTATTACTCCGATGCTCTGCCGCAATTGTATCGCGGTCGGACCAGTGGCCCGTGCCGAGCCGTGCCGTGCCTGGCTCGGAACAAATCAAATCATCATCAAATCATCCCGAAATCGAGTTAATTCATCTCCACAGTTCATTGCGCACTAACAAATGAGCGGGGTATGGTTAGGGGGAGGGCATCGGGGGCCCATCAGATCCAGGAATCAGGGTTTGAAAGCTCTGGATGCTCCGAACGGATGGTGAGTGGAAAATGGAGAGCTTATGCACTGCGTGCACACACATGCATTTCGATGCGGTTTTTCGGCATTTTGTCTAACGCAAAATATAAATGCATTTTGTCACTGGAACGGCCGCAGGGGTCCTGGCCGGGGCGTGGGGGGGATAAAAATTTGCTTGAATGGCAAACAACGCTGGACGTATGTATAAGCGATGCTTGATTGCGTTTCCGGTTTATGACATTTTGTGGTGCGCTATGCAATAATTTGTCGTGGCTTTCATTGATGGAATGTCCTGCCACCCGGTCGCACTGAGTGAGTGTTAATATTTTGCCGATTGGCGATGCAATATTTTGTCATTTGCGAAAGCCATAATGCATTTATTTATTATTCCGGCAACCGGTCGCGGCAGTCTAGGAGCTGTTGATTGCGTTTCGTAGCCACCACATCCCACGGAGCACCGTGGAGTTTTCGCTGACTGTATTTTCCTGTGTGATTTTCAATTCACTTTTCGGGCGTACGTGTGTTTTTAGCATTTTGCGTTAGCATCTGGCAAATTAAAGTGCAGGCAAGCAGAAATTCAATCTCTCGTTTGATTCGCCCCCCTCCTCGCATTTTAAATTGCGGCAAAAGTCCCTTTTTTAGCCGTCGCCATCCGTCTGATTTAAATTACGAAAAGCGCACGTTTTATTGTTTGTTTCAATTGCCTGCTGACGAGCGACGGCATCCTCTCCGGCAGGATGTGCGCCGTGCAGGACGAGCGTAATCAGCAAATGTGCCAAACGGACTCCCAAGGACCGATTCCCCGATTCCCCGAATCTTTTGCCAAACAAAAACGGCACAAAATTGAAGGTACGGCAAAAACCAAATTAGTTTAATTTGTACGAAATCAAGCAAACGTATGAGACAAAGGCCGAAAAGACGCAGCAGGGAAAATGGCCAAAACCGACTTGGGGGCTAATTCTATTTAGCATTTAGCATTTGCAAGGACACGGCGACGGCGACGGTGACGGCCAAGGGTGTCCTGCTGGCCAGCGAAATGAACTCCAGGCTAATTACTCAATGCAAATTAAAATTCATGTCAAGCAGATTGGATTATCCTCACGCAACATTTAATGTCGCACTTAGCAAATGGCCAGGCGCCGAGCAGCGGCCGTCACCTTGCCTTTGCGTATATCCTGGCTGTGTATCCTGCGAAATCAAGGGCGTGAAAATGCGACGGCAAATGAGATGGGAAAATGCCGAAGGGACGGGGCGACGAAGGACGAGAAGGACGAGAGCTGCAAAGCGCTTCAGAGAGCAACAAAGAAAAATCTCTTTTGAAATGCTAATGTAAAAATTCTTTAAAGAAAATTACGCAATACATTATTTTGGTTTATTTTGCATTAAAAGTCAATTTAGTGTTAAGGTCCCCGGTACCCTTGGACGGGAAAGAGCTGACAGTAAGAAAACAGCAACCAAAAAATGGTGCAAAAAAAGGACACCCCGAAAAAACAAATGCCGCTGCGGAGTCCGGACCGAAAGGGAGCTGGAAAAAGGAGCTGTAGAGCGTAAAGCGCGCAACAGGATTGGGTCCTGCCAATTGGATGGACAACGCTGCGTCCTGGCGACTTTTTTTCCAGCCCCCCATGACAAAGCAAGTTTTGGTCCGGTGAAAAGCTAAGGTGAACGGCAGGGAAACTGCCAAGCGCCCTGGGTTTTATTTAGCATTTTAAGTTTGACCCGCGAACAAGGACACTTCGGAAACCTTCACACGTTGCGGGGCAGGTGCGTTTTTTTAAACTCCCACTCGATTGTTTATGTTTATTGGGATGTCTAGCGGAATATTAACATTTTCCATTGATAAACTTTGTAATACGAATTCTAAATGACCTGGAACGTAAGTTGATTATCAAGCTTTATAATTTGCATTTATGTGGTTCATTTAATCGACTATGAGTTTTGAGTTTTGTAACACTTTCTAATAGAAGTAAGGAATAAACAATTATTTTCCCTGAAAGGAACCTTAGAAAATCGTTTATTTAAGAACTTTTAAATGAAAATATAGTAATAATATGGCAGCTTTAGTTAAGGACACACTTGTGTGAAGTGTAATGATTTTAAAGGTTGAAAACAATCTACATTTACGATATATGTATATCTTCAATGCTAGGTTTCCAATAATGTTATAAAGGAAAAACACATTTCTATACGCAATTTGTGCGTTTTGAAATATTTTTCAATTAAAGATTACAGTTTCTGGAGAAGCACTTCAGACTGATTCGACAAAGCCTCCATTCCCCGGAGCCAAATGAGATTATAAGCTTTCACCATTTAGCTTCACAATATGCAACAAAAGCCATTATTATGGCTGCCATCCACTTAGCCATGCGTTTTTTTTGTGTCCAGCATTTTGCACCACAGTTTTTTCGTTCTGTCCTGAGCCGGGGCAGTGTCCTTTTTTCGCGACGAGTGTCCTGCGTGGGACTTTCGTCGCGGACACGCCGCGGCACGCTGCCTTCGCTCTTTATCTATTAAAACGCCTTCCAATTTGCATATTTCTGCAGCTGTAACAGCTGTCAACGCTGGACGTCGCGACGCAGGACTTATTGTCCGAGGGATCCGAGGGGGCGGACTCCTCCAGATAATGTCCTTCCGCCGAAGGGACGGCCGGGCCAATGGAGTGCGCAAATTAAAGCCCCGACCGAGCCTCATTTCGGTGGCGGGAACATCAACAATGCCAGATCTGTCCAGTGGGTAGTCCTGCATTCAAATATTCATTTGCAGCATATTCGCTGAGTGAATGGGTTGGAAATAATCAAGAGTTTTTGGCTACAAAATCTCAAGGCTAAGCTATGAATTAATTTGGATTGAAAGAAAGGACTGTAAGCTGGATAAAAAATTTAAAAAAAAATGTTTTTGGACATCCGAGAATAAATAAACATTGTCTGGGAAAAACTGCCATAATTCTATTCTTTAGATTTAGTTTGAATACCTACTTTTATAAATTGTCTGAATTATCCGAAAATTCAATTTGATATAAGTTCTTTGTACAACCTTTTTTTAAATTTTCTAAAACAAATCAAGTTTTCTTGTATCTTTAGATTCACATATAATTTGTTAAATCTTAGATTGATTGGCAAAACAATTTAAATTGTTACAAAAGTATACATAGTTAAGATGATTACATATTTGGGCCAGAAACCCAAGACAGAACATTTTGAATTCCCTGCAATTTGAAATAATTATATATCGAAACTTTCGCCGCTAGATCGAAATCCTTAAAGGAAAAACAAGTAAAGGCCAAGACCAAGTTCAAGGCAAATCGGCGGGCGCATTTTGAATTTGTCCAAGTAGAAATTTTCCCTCTTTTCATTCGGTTTTATGCCATTTTGTTTCGCTTCTTTCCGCTGGCTTGTTACGCTGTCACATTACCTACATCAAGTGTCACTTTAAAACGCATTTTTCTTTCACCCCGCTCGGGTCTCATTTTGAAGTGTTGCTCAAAGCTGTCGCCACTCGGCTTTTGTATCCAAGGGACATTCGTCCTTTGGTCCTCTCTGGCACCCGTCCGCCCTTGCCGGCCAGGATCTCCGGTGGCTCGTGTTTGTAAACAATTCGAGGCACATTAAGTTCCAATTAAGTAACATTCCAGGCAAATCAGACGAGCCGCCCCCGGGCGCTGGCATTTGTTTATGTTGTTTGGGTTTCTTGGGCGGCGGCATCAGCAGATTGCTTTGTTAATATTAATTTGTCATTAGTTTCGGGGAGTGGCTTACAAGGCGGCTCGTTTAAAATGCATTGATGGGCCAAGTGGCTCTTATCGCAGCAGCAGCTTTGAATCTCCCCATCAGGCCGCTGCTCGTAGCCCTGTGTCTATAGACTTTGGTCTTGCCTTCCATCAGATAAGTTTAATGCGCTTTAAACTGTTTGGCTAGGAGCTTGCGGCCTCCGCCCGAGATTGGGGCCCGAAGCCGCCCGTCGTCCTTTTGGTCCTTTTGACGAACTAGGCGGCGGCGCAACTGTTGCTCCGGCACTTTGCTGATGAAAGGGTGCGAAGGTATCTCTGTTTGCGGCTCAACCGCAGCCTCACCTCTCGCCTTTGTTGGCCAGAACCCACCTGAACTGGCTTTTACCCTTTCTTCAATTGGCTTGCCACTAAAAGATAAAAAATCCCCATGCAGGTGAAGAAAAGTTGCGTGATTTCGTTGAAGGTATATTCTTGAATTTCGGTAAACAAAACTACAACCTGCAACTCAAATTTCTCCTTTAAAGGTTTCAGGTTTAAGCCCGAGAAAAACCAGGTTATTCGAGTTTTTCCCAGTGAAATCTTAACCTAATCTGGTCATCGGTCGGTGGGTCCTGGGAGTGTTTTTCTTGGGGAGCTGGCCTGCCACTTTGATGGGCAGATCTTTGAGCTGGCCAGCGAGAGATTTCATTTTCCGCACCAGGAAACCATTCCGCGCGTGTGTGGTGGCAATGGGTTGTTGTGCTTTTGCCGGCCATCATCTAGTTTTTATATATTTTTCTGTTTTTAACGCTTCAACACGGACGCCCATACTCTTGTGCACACTCAAAGGCTTCGGCCTCAAGTGTCGACGTTTTTTATTTCACGCTACTTTGAGCTGATACACCATGCAAATGTATATGCAATATATGTGTATTTGTATTTGTATGTGTTTGTGTGTATGCGGGGCAGTGTGTACATAGAACGGAGGCCACAAAGCGTAAAAATGTATAAAGCTTACGCCGTACGAACCGAACCGAACTCAGTCAGTCAGTCAGTCAGTGAGGCACGTTATTTCAGTTTAGTGAATGTGCAGTAGAAAGTACCCTCAACGCCTGACCAACTACGCATAAAAAAGCAAATATATATGCCATGCACTTGGCGAAAATTGTCTTAAAATTCTGGGAAAGTGTAAGGCATTTAAGGAAGTAAATTTAATAGGAAATTACTTCCAAGGGACCAAGTTTGAGGCTTTTTTAAATGCATTAAAATAGCTAGCAAGATTGTGATAAACATATGGATTACAAATTTGGTTAATAAACCAAATTTTGAATTTTTCAATTCTTGAAAAACTCCCATATATCTATGGGAATTTTCCCCTGTTTTATTTCCTTGTATGCACTCGTTTTCCGCGGCGTTTTCTAACCAGATGGCTCCCACGGCCCTCATCCTATCTCATCTATTTGGCTTTCAATGGCTCAAACGTACCTGAATATGGCGAATAGCAAGGTGTTATCTGATTGCCATTTTAAACACACCAAGAGCAAAAGCAGCGCTGCAGCGGCAACGACAGCAGCAACGCAACAGCAATTTCGAGTGCAATAGCAAAATCAAAAGCGAAATCCACTGAAAGCCGTGGCGAGCGTGTGCACAAAAAGCAGCANGACAAAGTTTGAGGCTTTTTTAAATGCATTAAAATAGGCATCAAGATTGTGATAAACATATGTATTAAAAATTTGGTTAATAAACCATCTATTATAAACCTATCTATTATAAAGAGTTTACAGAATATCAAGGAATTTTCCCCGGTTTTATTTCCTTATATGCACTCGTTTTCCGCGGCGTTTTCTAACCAGATGGCTCCCTCATCCTATCTCATCTATTTGGCTTTCAATGGCTCAAACGTACCTGAATATGGCGAATAGCAAGGTGTTATCTGATTGCCATTTTAAACACACCAAGAGCAAAAGCAGCGCTGCAGCGGCAACGCAACAGCAATTTCGAGTGCAATAGCAAAATCAAAAGCGAAATCCACTGAAAGCCGTGGCGAGCGTGTGCACAAAAAGCAGCACAATTCAATGAATGAATGGATGAATAGTGAGTGCGGTATCCATGATGTTTCCATTCCTATTTCTTTTTAGAATTTCCATGGCAAAAAACACCCACGGCGAGTGCCCGCAGAGACATTAAAAGATAATCGGCCTCAAGTGGAAGCGCAATCAGAGTCCGCCGGACTCCAAAAAGCCAAGGGGTGCTTTTCCTATTTGTCTACGGATTGTCAAAGACGAGTAGTCAACCGGTGAGATTTGTCAAGTTTTTTTTAGCGGTGGTAGATAGGTCCATTAGCTAGCTTAATCGCTTGGTTTTTTGTGGAAGAATTTTGACTTCTTTTTTGGGAAGGCTGGAAAAAATTCTTTATACTTTGATGTAGCAATATGTGGAAAAATATTTAACATATGTCATTTAAGGACACCGACAATCTCATTTGATAAATGTTATATTCGCAACTCTCACCTAAGCCAAGTTGTTAATTAGTCCAACAGATAACTTTTTCGAAGTATTTGCCAAAGGAAAAAGCTGAGGAATTTCTAATTAGTTTTGGTGAATTTCACAGGAGGTAGCCTCTTTAGTTTAAATAAAAGTTCCCTTATATCTATTATTTGTACCTAAAATTTGAAAAATGTACTATCCCTAAAGGATAACTCTTACCTAAGTCAAGTTTTCAATCCATAAAATTGGTAACATTCTTTAAAATTGCCAAAGGAAAAAGCTGAGGCTCTTGTGAAAATGATGATAGTTTTGATGAATTTAATAACAGCATAGCTTCTTTAGTTTCCATAAAAGTTAATTTATATCTATTATTCGTGCCTGTGTACTTAATTTTAAGCCATCTTCCTACCCATTTGCCTGTAGTTTCTATTTACTGTGAATATTGTCATGAAAACACATGCAAGCCATTTACTTGACCCTCCAAAAGTAATTAGGTGTGGAACACAACTTATTAATAAACAATTAATTACCCCAATTAGATGCATTCGCATACGTGAACTATGACTTATGCACCGCAATTAGACGCCGGTATTTGAGTCTGAATTATTAAAGAATTCCGCCCTCGCAGTGGTGGACATGCAAATGCCAACGTTCCGTGGTGGTTTTTTCGTAGGTTAATTGAAATAATGCTTGAAGCTCACGTAGCTAGTTAGGGTATATCGGATATTTAGAACTTTTCTGTGGCAACATCCTGTTGCTTGAGTTTTTTCACTGTTTGCACGGGTTGGGCGGGGGGAACTGGGTGTGCAACGGGGCGTATGTGCAATGTAAGGTTGCAGGACAAGTTGTTTGAAAGTCACACACTCTAATTAAACAGCACTTGGTCACTTTGCTCCACTGGTCTGGGAGTGTAAAGTGGAAGGTGTGCGATGTGCGGTGTGCGGTGTGCGGGGGAATGATGCTTACACTATCGCCAATTAAAATCTAAAAGAAGCCATCTCTTCCTGTCTGGCTGTCCCCACAAAGCTGACTGCTATTTGCTTAACTGCTGGACAAACATAACGACTATACTATACACGGGCGTGTGCAGGAGTGACCTCTTGTTAGTCTGTTGGGCTGAGCAAATAATGAGGTGCACCACATCAGATTTTAATGAATGAAAGCGATAATCGCTCTGAATTGCACACAGGTTGGGGTGTACATGTCAAAGGACAGCGCTCAGGTTACAGGGCAAATAAATAGGTAAAAAACTTCCTTTGATAGGTTCTTTTCATTTAAATCCGTCAAAGGAACTTGGAAATTACTTATAAACGAAAAATGTCAGACAGTTATTTATATCTTTATTCTTTCACATAACACAGACATTTAAAAACTTCTCACAAAAGCTGATATTCCCAGTTGATTGTAATAATATTTCTAACAAAAGAAATAAAATACTATTTCGGGTTTTACGGTTCCGTTATATGCACTCGAAAATTACTTTTTTATCTCTTTAAAATTGTTTATTTTCAAGTGAAGTCCTTATCTAATCGCTGTCACCAAAAGCTTTGCCCCAACTTATTCCAACTAGTTTGCACTTTACTTAAATTCCATCAGGCGTTTTTTTTCGCGTTTATAGTAATTTTGTTTTTCTATTTTTTATTTGGAGAGGGCACTTTAGTGAATGGTTAAAATGGCAGGGCACCGGCACCAGCACCGCCGTAGATGCCACCGCCGGTGGCACCAAAGCCGCCAATGAGCGGATATCCAATATTATAGCCATAGCCATAACCGTAAGGACGACCATAATATCCGCTGCCCGTCAGTCCTCCGCCGTACAGATTGCCGTAAGGATAATACGAGGAGCGTATGCCGGCATAGCTGCCATAGCCCCCGTAGCCTCCGTATCCTCCATAGCCTCCGTATCCTCCGTAGCCACCCAAAAACGGGTAGCCAATTTGGCGAGTCACTCGCCCGCCCCGCTGCTCCGCTTCCAATCCGGCTTGTGCTCCTTTGGAGTCCTCCTCATTTTGCTGCAGCGGCTGGCCAACTGTTGCGGCGATTAGCAGCGCATATAATCCAAATAAAAACCAGCTACGCATTATTATCCTTATGGGCTGCTTGAACTGGTTGAACTGCGGTCGCTTGACTTTATCAGCTGGCTTTATGGCTATTCCGTGGCTCCTCGTCGGTTTTAGCCGGGAAACTGTGACCTGGCCACCACTCGACCGGTGTCTTTATAGCCTTAAGAACTTTGCGCATAAAATAGAAACTTTTGTTTCGCATTTTTCCGTTCGCCCGTTTGTTTGTTTGGGCCGGCCATGCGGCTTGTTAGCAGAAATTAGATGCTAACGCAAATGCCATAAAACAAACTATTAAAATATGCCCAGGTTGGGGTACTTGCCCGCCTCCCAAAAAAAATAGAAACGAAAATAAACGGAACAAAAAGCCAATTCATATGACTGCTGTCGGGTGGCGGGGCAACATTTTTGGTAACACGCTAAGTGGCGCTCATGAAATCGAATGGCCAATGGCAGGCAGCCCCCTTGGCGGTTTAAAGAGCAAAACATTTCACTTTGCGGCCACAGTTTCGTGTGCGGGGCCATTTAGGGATGAAATTCATTGGCAAAACAAATATCGCAAATTTAATTTCGGGTCATTACTGCGACTGGTCTAATAGGGAAATACGGCCAATATGCAAAGGTCCTTTAAACTTAAAAAGAACGTTTGATAAAGGAATTGGTTGATCGTTTTGTTAGTTATGAGGCCTTTAACTTGCTATTGCATTTTCCATTTTCTGTGTATACTATTTTTGAAACCAAACCTTTGAAAATTGTTCAACAATTTGAACTAGGAACAATGCAAGGCATTATAACTCGGTTATTCCATACATTTTTAGTTTTTTCAGCTTACTTTTTGAAATGAAAGGCTGGTGAATATCAATACGCGATGTTATATATAAGATTTTAAACATTTTCAGCAGTTATTTAAAATTTTGAATATTTCTTTCGTTTGATTTTGTAAATTCAATTTTCATTTTTTCTTTTTATAAATACTTATTGTTATCAAAGATGTCTACAAACTAGTTTTTTTTTTATCATTGTATTTCCTTATCTGCCTTGAATATAATAAATTTAAATGGAAATATGGGCTTTATATTTTACAAATTTTACAATAACTACCAAAACGTGTCGAGCCAAACTTGTTTCTAGCCATATTTTGAATTAATATGTTAATTTGTTTTTGTATTCCTATTAGATGAATGTTGTTTACAAAGCCACATAAATTTAGAGTAAATCACTATTTGCTCGAGCTTGTTTAGACCATAGCCAGATTGGTTTTGGCCAATTTAACCGATGTTTGCTGCCATCGCTAAAGCCAAACTCCTGCGGTGGCAGGTAAGCTGCGTAAATGTGCTAATTTCATTTGAAGGTTAGTTATGCCATTGACCGGGCCCACACCTCTCAGCCATTTCCACTTCGGTCCAGCTTCCCATTCCCATTGCCATTCCCAATCGCAACAGCAATCGCAATCGCATTCGCATTTCCCATTCCGAGACGATTTTCAGGCGGTATGGGGCGGTATGGGTCGTAGGCGCCGCCTCCTCCAAGTTTGGAGTTGGTTTCCGAGGTGCGTAAGTGTGAATTGCTGTTTGTTGTTTGTTGAGTTTTGGCCAGTTTGCTAGCTTGCCGGCTCGCTTGTTGGCCGCCGCTTGTTTGCCTGTTTGACTGTTTGTTGCTCGGTGTTCGGTGTTCGGTGTTCGGCTTTGGCGGCTGTTTGTTTTATGAGCACGCGGACCGGCCATTAACAATGCTGGATGGCTCTATTGCGATGGCTTGAATGGCTCTCTCAATTGGTTTATTGCGGCTTAGCCGGGCGCATGTGCGCCCCCGCCAAAATCCGAAAATCAAAATCCAAAAGCCTAATCCAGAGCCAAAAGCTGCGGCATTTTAATTCATTTATGCAAAGCGCAAGTCTCCATTTCGCCGGCCAAATTTGCTTATTCAAATTTAAGCGCTTTTAGCCAGTTCGGACCAGAAAACTGGGTCAATTAACGATGTCAACGTCCAAAATGATGCACATTTTGCGACTCCGCCAGCCGGCTCGCCCTCCGCTTACAATCCACTGAATGGCGTAAACTTCCGCATAAATTTCCAGCCACCAAAATGGGAGGCAAAAAAAAGAAGCGGCAACTCAGACCTGGCATAAATTAAAAATGCATTTTTTACCCAACCAAAAAACTAGTCAGACACAAAAAAGGGGAAGTTTTTCGACTGCGATTGTCATAATCAGCGGAAAAGGACCAGAAAGGGCCACGCCGCACCAACAGTCACTGTACAGTCCGCCCCCGTTGGCGGTGAACCGGTTGGCGATTAGTAAAATTACTAATTTACATTGGCCCCAGCCATTTTGGCCAGGTGGCTCAGGTGCTGCCGCTTAACTAATTCATTATATTTGTTAGTGGCTGCGGCGCTGGAAGTGGCAGTGGTTTTGGGGCTGCCAAGCGGGCAGCCGGGTTATTTATGTGCCAGAAAATATTATTCTAGCATCTGGAATTTTCAAATTATAATTGGAGCCCAAACATCTTGTCATTAGAATTCAGATTTTATTAGTTAGTGGGAATCGGGTAACCAATTGTTAACAAATAAGTAAAACTTATAATAAAAGGTACAGAATATATGTAGATATTTAAATAGCATAGCCATTACAGAGCTTTTGAAATGAATAAAAAGGACCAGTCTCCGCAGTGTTCAAAAAACCAATTTAAATGCAAACAGGAATTTAAATAAGGCAAATAATGTCTGACTGTTTGAACCTAATTTATATAGATTATTCCATGGATAGAGTAGAAAGAAATTCCTTAATATTTCTGTCTACAACTCACTAAAATCTGGAAAATTATCCCAGCTCATGGTTTAAAGTTCCAATTAGACCCTGGAAAGCTTTTATTAGTTAAATAACTACTGGTTGATAATCAGATGAAAATGCACGAGCACCGCTTGCAATTTTGTAATGCCTCCCATTCCGCTAAACCACAATTAAGTCACTTAAAGTTTATTGTATAAACGCTCACGTCTGAAAGTCGCAAACGCTGGACAGTAGCATCAACAAGTTTGACATATTTGAGAAAAAAAAGAGGAAATTATATTTTGGCGGGGCAACATTTTCATGATTAAACTTTTCCGCAACTTTTTGACGATGAAATTGACTACAGTTTATACTTCATTATGAGACACCAAAAATTGTGAGCTTCCTTAGCTGCGGGGTGAATGTCTATTAAAGTTAAGCCGCAAAACGCAAAAGGGTTTAAGTGAGGGAAAGTATTCCCCGAAATTTATGTGGTCAATAAAGGGATGAAAATGGGCAACTAAAATAATGAGGAGACAAACAGGAGTAGTTAGGTACTAGGCCTACCTTTAACTTAGGAACAACCGTGCAACTAACGAGAAAAAACTAAAGTGCAACATTGTAATATTCCTACCTGCTCAACTTCGTCAGCTTGTTCGTCATTCTTTCTTGAAAGTCAGACTCAAAAGTTTTAAAAATTTCTTGCTGGCATTTTGTCTGTTACTTCTTTAAAAGTTCAAGCCAAAGTTTCATGGCTCCCTAGACAGATGATGACTATGAGATGTTGTGCGAGAACGTAGGCAGTCCTGTCATTTACTTTATCCCTCTTGAATGGTCTTTGGCCCATTGACGGATGTCCTGGCCGAGGGGCAGAAAATACAGTAGGTGGGAGTTGTCGTTGATTTTTTAAGCGGCCACTTTGAGTGCATAATTGAATTAAAAGTTTTAAGCTCTCTACTTTATGATCTCTGATTAAAATGTGACCAGCTAATGGATTAACAGGGAGCTAAAGGTGGCAAACATTAACTTGGCACTAATAAAAAGAGTTGTTTAACTGCTGCTAAGCCAGTTTTTTAAATCGTAATGTATTGCAAACTACAAATTGTAAGTAGCATGGAAAAATGTACATGAGTGATTGATTAACCAAATAATTGTTTGGGGGAATTTTACCGAGCCACTTCTCGTAAGTTTAGCCCTAACAAAAATTGAACTTTGTAAGATTTATTTTGTAAGTTGGCCCTGCGCAACTGTAAACATTAATTATACCCCGTTCTTAAAAAGAACAAGGGTATATTGAACTCGTACGAATGTATGTAACGGGAAGAAGGAAGCATTTCTAACCCAATAAAATATATACGGGTATAAACAGCCGAGTCGATCTAGCGATGTCCGTCCGTCTGTCGGTCCGTCCGTTTGTCTGTCTGTCCTTATGAACGCCTAAATTTTGGAGACTATACTAGATAGGAAAAAAGTAAGTACATATTCAGAATTGTGTGATACCAATTTAGCACAAGTTTGTTTTAAAAGTTGTCTACCATATCCCGCGCCCCCGCTAACCGCGAAAATCTGTGGCGTCCACAATTTAAACTCTTGACGTAGTTAATTCGCATATTACATTGGTAGAGCCAAAATCTATCTGTGTTGCGAAAATCAACCGGTTACTTCCAATTCCACCCACCCAAATGTCAAAAAGGTTTTTCCCCCACAAGCTTCTCCTTAGAAACATGCCCAGCACTTCTTATGCAACCACCCACACCCACACTTTTAATGCAATAATAATGGAAAAAGCATAATTTACTGAAATCCGCAATATTCATCCATGTCAAACAAATAGGGTAAACACTTAGAACCGGGTATTTATAGTCGAGACACTCGACTATAATCGTTTTTACTTGTTTCCAAGTGATAAATTGTACAGCCAGGGCCGTAATTGAATAGGGAATTTTCCCACAAACAGGTTTAATTTCTGTTCAAATTCGTAGACGTATATTTAGTAGACACTTCCAAGAAGCATCCCATACATCTACATAGTAATGCGGCAGGCACTAAATAAGCTAATGACCGAGATGAGTCAGCCAGTGCGTCTGCCATTGACGATGACATTTAAATAACAACCAGTTGCGTCGTCTTCGATTGTTTACCCTACGGTTTTAATTAAGTCAAACAAACAGCCACAGAAACAGAAACAGAAACGGAAACCCCCTGAAAGCGTTTACCAAATCAGAAAGATGAAAGATGATGGAGTGCCAGCCACTTGAGTGCTGGGTGCTTCCAATTCAAAACACTTTTGGGCCACTTGTCTATCGATCTGTTTTGTTTTGTTCTAACCGGTACTCACAAAGTTCTAGGGTATATGGTGTTTTCGATTTATATTCCCAATAGCCATGTCCAGGCTGTGGACGATAGCCAAAAGCAATTTAGATATTCAGACTCAAGGCATACCTGTTTTCATGTTTGTTTCCCAAATGAGCATTCGCTCCAACTTGAATTGGTTATCTAACTAAAAACTGTTAAAGATTTGTTAATTTTTTTGAGAGGAAAGTATTATTGGCAAGTCGGATTTGAATACCCGGTATTCTCAGTCCTGACACTCGACTTGTTTAGCAAAGAACTTGAATGTTTTGCGCATTTGAATAGCCGTCGAGTTGCTTATTGGAGAAAGCCTATTGAGCCAAGTCTTGGGGTGTTTGCCAAAAAACTTTGTCTACGCTTTTCATCGATTCCCGAGTCTACGGTTGCCTAATGGGTTTCGTCTTGTTATTATTATTATTGTCTTGGCCGACGTCTGGGAGCAGTTAATGCGAACCGCTCGATTCGCCGGCTCTGCCCGCAGTATTCATTTCGCAAACTTTGATGTTCCGCCCGGTCGAACCACTTCTACGCGTAACATATTTGTATTCCGGCATCAAGTCGGCCGGTCAGTCGATAAATTGGAAATCATATAAATAGCCCGGCCGCTGGATAGAGGCTTCATAGAAACTTTGCTGGTGATTAGTGGCAGAAGTTTCTTCCGCACAAAAATGCGCACATTTGTTTGCCTTCTGGTCCTCGTGGCTGTTGCCGGTGGCTTTGCCTCGGCGGCCACATACGATCCCGTCCGGGAGCTCCTTTCCGTGGATGCTGGTGTCCCGTCTCCGGTGACCAATCGGCAGGTTCGTCAGTATGGAGGCTTCGGAGGCCCAGGAGGCGGTTTCGGAGGAGGCTTTGGCGGCCCAGGAGGCTTCGGAGGCCCAGGAGGCGGCTACGGAGGAGGCGGCTTCGGAGGAGGCGGCTTTGGCCCAGGAGGCGGTGGCTTCGGTGGTCCAGGAGGCGGTTTCGGAGGCGGCGGCTATGGCGGCGGCGGCCGCCCTGGCGGCTTCGGAGGCGGTTTCGGAGGCGGCCCAGGTTTCCGCGGCTAAGAACCACGACTTCTCTGCTCCTGATCTGTGACTGACTAAGACTAAGCTAAAACCCTTAAAACCCTAGAAATAAAAATAGAATGTGTAATCAAAGTGCAATCAAGCGCACGTTCTAATTAACTTGGAAATAGATTTTCCTGCTGCCTTTTGATTCGCTTAATTTTCCTGTCATTTGCATGGCATTTCACTGATGGTTCTGGGGATTCTGATCTAAATATGGTTTACCATTGCAGTGGGTAAGAATGGAAGCTAGGAAAAGGATAATTATGAAGCGAAGAGGTAGATATTCATTACTTAGCTTGATATAGGTGGAATTTACAAGAGAATTGTGGAATAATTTGTATTGATTGGTTCTTGAAGGAATCTTACTTCTGGTCAGAAAATGAATTCATATTATCTTCTCATTCTATGGCATTTTCTATTATTCATATCTGGAAGTTATTGAAATATATTTCTTGCTTTGTGAGCTTTAGTTAAATTTTAATTTAAACCTTGTTAATTTATTTATTTGTATATTTGAAAAGGGTGATTGCTTAGAAACCTCCCCTAAATCATTTATGGCAACAGAGTTTTCTTACATTAATTTTCCCCAATGCATTTCGGCATTTAATTCCTTCAATTTCTCCTCATTTTTTGCCTCCATTTTTTACTTTTCCTCTTTTATTTATAACACAAAGCAATCCATTGAAACTTAACTGCGGCGGCTGCCACTGGCATCTCGTCCTGCGTGGCTATCTAGCTTGCCAATCTCCTTCGGCTTCCCAAAAAGTCATTTAAGATTAAACGCTTGCTGTAAAATCTCCCTCTTTTTTGACAAGCGCCCCCTTTTATTGTTAAAAAATTAACTCGGCTTTAAATTTACGCCTTTTGTTATCCCTTGACCTTAGCGCCAAAGGACACCCCTCCCACACACATCCAAGGGAGCCAAACGCCAACATTGATAAAAGTTTTCGCTTTTCCCTTCTCATTTTTT
Source organism: Drosophila ironensis (assembly GCA_021223825.1). Taxonomy (NCBI): domain Eukaryota; kingdom Metazoa; phylum Arthropoda; class Insecta; order Diptera; family Drosophilidae; genus Drosophila; species Drosophila ironensis. The sequence goes on from JAJJHQ010010498.1 coordinate 460,598, forward strand.
TGCGCTCGTGAAAAATTTCTTGTTACTTGAACGCAGTCTTGTAAAAGGCTTTGTTAGTCTACACTTTCATGGTATACACTTGCAACTTTATGATGGGACGACACTTTGCCTTTTTATGCTTTAATGGATGCCCCGCATCCAGCGCGATAATGGGAATACAATTTTTTCCCCTCTCTGAATTCCATTGAATATATTCGAAGAATTTCATGAATTTGCGATGCAATCAAAGGGGGTTAGGAAAACTAAACGATTTCTTGAAAATTCCTCATTTTCCGTAATTATGGAATTTAGCAGCTTTGATTAAGGAAGCGAAAATTTAATTTATAATCTAAATGGGTACAAAATTTTAAATACTTGCGTTGTAAAAGGCTCTTAATGTTTAAGAAAACATAAGAAAACATAAATATTAAAGCTTTTAATGTTTAAAAAATACATGCGCATTTCTTTTTAATAAATCGATAATTATAATTTGATTATTTAACTCTTTATGGCCTCAGCCAAAATTTATTCAAATGTGTAATAAAATTCTAAAATTCATTCGCTGATTCACAGCTGTTCAATATTATAAAATGTTTAATATAAAGGGGTTTTAAAATATTTGTATATGTGGGGTTGATAAAGAAGGTCTATAAAATGATAACAAATGTTATTGGGGATTTTTTCAATATTTTCTATATCAAAATTGTTAATGTTTAAAGCCGCAGAGTATCTCCAATTCGAATGCTGTGACTGGCACAGATTTTGTCCATTTTGGCGGAGCTGTTCTTATCGAAATCGTGTCTCAATAAATCTACGGCACCTTCGAATACACAGTCACTCCTTGCCGCCGCCCACTTGTCCTTGCCCCCGTCCACGCCCACGTCTACGCCCCCAAATGGGTCGGGCTGTATCCTGGCAGCTGGCATTTTGCACCCCAAAGGACCCGACAAAGGCCCATTCGAACTGATTATCCACGTTGACCGTCGCGGCAGCAGCCGCAGCTGATTGATTTGTTATTGAAAATATTAGGCCTGGGAAAGGCGGCGAGATGGGAAATCGGGAAAATCTGGAGAGGAAAATCTGCAGAAAAAATGGGGTGAGGAGAAAGGGGGAGCGTGGGACGTGCTGGGTGTGTGTTGGTTACGCTTGAAACTTTTATAACTTTATGAGGGCGTTGTAATTTGATATCGCAAAGTNGCCGCAGCTGATTGATTTGTTATTGAAAATATTAGGCCTGGGAAAGGCGGCGAGATGGGAAATCGGGAAAATCTGCAGAAAAAATGGGGTGAGGAGAAAGGGGGAGCGTGGGACGTGCTGGGTGTGTGTTGGTTACGCTTGAAACTTTTATAACTTTATGAGGGCGTTGTAATTTGATATCGCAAAGTTTTTTTTATTGCCTTTTATAGCCTTATAATTTGGCCGCGATGTTGCTACTATTGTTTGTTGTTCTTGTTCTTGTTGTTGGTGTTGTTTATGTCGTTGATGCTGAGACCGATGTTTTGGGACCCCGTCAGGCCCACCGGGCGTATGCTTGTTGGGCTTTGCGGCAGCTTTTTGTTTACACGTTATTTATGGCTTATAAATACATATCGTATTTTTTTTTGGGTATTGGGTTGGGGGGGGTGAGGGGCCTCTGGGAGCACCTCTTGAATTGTAAACAACTCGCATGTGGGCCCGGTACTTAGGAAATCTCTTAATGAGCATTAGAAGCCGGCAAATGAAATTACCCAAAATGCGAACGTGTGTGTAATTGGATTAGAGGCGCGCTTCTACCTTTTCTAGACGTTTCTGCGAATATTCTCGAGTGTTTATACACACTCGTGATTAGTTCTAATGAGTTTGGGCTTTTGTGGGATCCACCCACTATTTTGCAAATCATTAATGTTTGCAAAGACCCATTGGAGTGGTACTATTATTGTTATAGAAATTGCATTTCTTTTTACCAATTAAAAACTCATTAATTAGAGCATCGCCAAACAATAATATATTAGAATAATTAGTTGAGCGAGATATTAAACCAAATGTGCCATGGGCTTGATTTATGGACCAAAATAATGAATTGGGAATTTATTTAAATTCGTTTTTGCTATAAATAAAGAGAGCGTTACAAAATGAAAGTGAGGTAGGGAAATTGTTATGCAAATTTTGTGGATTATCGATTGGTAGTTAGTTTAGCATGATAACAAACTTTGTGAAGCCCCAAAACTTGACTCAATTTTTTTAATAATTTAAGAAACTTAATTATCAGGATACACCCTGTTATTGGTTTGTGCTGCTCATCAGCTTTGAAAATAAATGAAGGCCAACCCAAAGTTCGAAATTGTTGTTTGGGTTAATAGGTGATTCATTACTTTTGTTATGATTTTTTTCCGTCTCACTTTTGCGGCGCAAAAGTGATTTTGTTTTGTTTTGTTTCGTTATTTTTCTTTTCTTTTTTCCAATTTTTTTTCTATTCCTAAGAATGCTTGGCAGCCCCGGGGGCCTCTTGAATCGCGGGGATTTTCTTCGCCCAGTTGATTATGCTCAGGAAATTTAATTGTTTAAGGTCGTCAGCATCCCCGCAACTCGTTTAGAAACCCAGAGTCATCGCGGGCCTTTTTCTACCACAACATTCTAGGCGGTATATAAAGAGCCTAGCGCGGAGCGATCCGCATTTCAACGAAAGCGGCCAAGTCAAGTCGCCACGATGCGCATTTACCACTTGAATCTATTAGTGCTAAGTGCCGGCCTTCTCCTGGTCCTGCTGCCGGATCCCTCGGCCCCCCTGCCCGCCCCAAATCCGGCGCCCCAGGCGGATGTACAGCAACTGACTCTGGCGGATGTAAATCAGGCAGCCGAGCAGCAGGAGATGCCGGCTGTGCGCCTGGCCAGGCAATTCGGTTTCGGACGCCGGCGCTTCGGCGGCGGTGGCGGTGGCTTCTGCTGCGGCGGAGGAGGCGGAGGCCGCCGGTTCCGGAGGCCCGGATTCGGGGGCGGATTCGGCGGCGGTGGCTTCTATCCGCCACCTCCGCCTCCGCCGCCGCCCTTCTTCGGAGGCGGCCCCTTCTTCGGCTAGAGTGTGATTCGTTTAATGTGCATATGTGATAAGATCGGAGCCTGGATTAGCTGCAAATAAATCAACACGAGCGAGTGCTCTAATTACCCAAGCAAGTGCCCCGAAAGCACTTTTTCATTCAGCTCTTTAAAAGTGTAAAGGTACCTTTTGGAATTTTCAAAATTAATGAGGTTTTCATGCCAGCATGTGCCTCGTGTGGGGCATGTGTTTTAAACATTTTGTGTACATTTTTATAAGCTAAGTGTAATAAAATTAAGTATACAACTTAGTTATGTGTTTGTTATTGAAAAGTTTTGCAGCTTGCTGTAAATATAAATTTGCTTTGTTCAAATATGAGCATGTAATTTGTGTTTTTGAAGTGGTTGCCAAAATGTTTATATATTTTCAGCAAATATTTTAAAACAATGCTACAATTGGATTTTTTAATTTAAAGTTAACTAAGGGATAAAGTCAGGGAACAAGGTATTGCCATTTAAAAAGTGTTCAATATCATTTAAGGTTTGATTTCTTATCATAGAAAAACGTAATTTTGATAAACATTTCAATTATTATTGAGCAAAAATATATTACCCGTAATACTGATTTTAATATCAAACTTTGTGATGTATAGATGGTAAGTTCTTGAGTTATAGAAATTAAAAATTTAATGGTTGTTAATGGACCAAAACGTCAATACTGCGAATCTGAAAGTACACATCGGTGTTGCCAGATCGGCAGCGACGTCTCATTAATTTATTTACACACCTCGTATATTCTCCACAAAGAGCTTTTTGCGCATACTTCTGTTCATTTATGTATTCTAATGATATACTGGGTAACCACAAAAAAGGTAAAAAACCATTTAGATCAGATGTGATAACTTACAAGAAAGCCTGGCCAGAGAGTAAGAGTTTCTAAGAACGAAATAAATCAAAGGAAACCACGGGTCTAATTGTCGGAACGAGTATTAAACTTGTTTGCGTTGCTCAAGTAGATTCTGGATTTGGCCTATAAATATGCCGCTCTCAACCCGCAACGATTATTCTATAAAATTAAGTACCACAATGCGAGTGGCTTTCTGGTTGTTGGCGGCAGTTTTCGGAATAATTCTAGCACAAAATGTGTTGGCTGCCACACACAAGTGGCAGGACAAAAACGAGGCGAACGGAGCTGTCGAAAGGATTCGCCGGCAAATTGGAGCCTATGGATTAAGTGCCGGAGTTTTGGCAGGAAGACAAATCGCTGGCCCTTAGACGGGGCATTACTTTGGATATTTTTTCCACGATCGAAGAATTTGGCAAACTTTTCGCCGCTTGTTGTTTGTATTTGATGGCAGTCCTGAATGTCGACATAATAAAGTTAAACATTAAAATGGATAAGCTCGGTGGCAAAAGGGTTAAAGGAAGCAGCAAGGATGCTAGGAATGAAGCTGGAGCCGGCCCGGGGTGATGCTGAAATTATAAAAATTTCATTTCAAATCACGTTGAGTGACATGCTGACGGAGGAGGAGGACCGTGGAGCATGGAGCATGGAGCGTGGAGCGTGGAGGGTGCACAGGACAAGAAAACTTAATCAGCGATGTTAACGATGTCAGGCTGCGGGAAACAGGATGTCATTCTCTACCATCAAATGGCTCCATTCCGGGTCGCGTACTCTCGTATTTTATTTCGTTCTCTACTTTCGCCTGTTTCTGTTCCTGGTTCTGCTTTAGCCGGCATTCTTTTTTTATTTTCTAATTCATATGCGTTTCAAGTTTTAATTACGTGGGAAAAAAGCGAATGAACAAACGAGCGGGTGCCGGGAGATGGGTGGAAAACCCAGGACCACCGGGCAGGACTTGGTCTTCTGTTGGCTTGACTGACAGACAGCAGCAGCAGCAGCAACAGCAGCGGCAGAAGCAACATGAAAATAACAAAATACGCCCAATCAGCTCAGCCAGAACGGAAGCGAGACGATACACAGGAGGAGGGCAGATATTCCGACAGCCGGACATACGGACATCCAGACATCCAGACACCCGGAGACCTAGAGACCAACCGGCAAAAAAAGGGCAAAAAAATTAAGTAGCGAAATCAGCGGGTGCAAAAAAAAAGAGCAGAAGGCACCCCTGCACAACACAAATAAAACAGGATAAAGGCGTTGCATGCCAAGGATAATCCGAGCTGCGCTCCTCGCGCAAGGACCTAGCCCGCGCCTGACAGAGGCGGAAGAAAAATGGTAGCACGCAAAAATTGTGAACTCACTTGACGTGGCTCATTTCGGTTGCGGTACACATCAAGAAAATCAAAACAAAACCAAGAAATCTAAAAAAGAGACTTTGTTAAGCTTAAATTTATTTATAATTTTAGATAATATTTAAAAGCTGTTTAGAAATAATTTAAAAAATATAAAAGGATCCTTTGAAAGGCAGTTTTCATTTGGGAATTTTGTTTTCAACTGACAAACTTGTTGTGTTCTAGAGATAATAGGGTTTCTTATCAAATACTCGTATTCAATTTACTGAAGTGTGAATTAAATAATTTATTTAGAAATTGTCAAGTTACTCCAGGAAGAGTACATTCTTTTGTGAAACAAAATGTGGAATATTAAAAATTTTAAAGTTAACATGCAGGCGGCCTAAATACGATAGAATGGTCATTTTCCATATTGCATCAGCAGGTTAGTCGAATCCTGAAACTTAAAAGGCAGCCCTCGTAATTATAAGGACTTCTAATTTAGCTAATTTATTATAAATTTAATTGCTTATCGTGTTTTTTTTGAAGAAGAACATTGCACGTAAATATAAACATTTAATATTGCAATTGTTCTTATTATTCAATTACATTATAGGTATAGTCGTATAAAAGCTAAATTATGCTCCATACTCCTATGAATGCTTTCCAGATGGAACCCTTTTTTGGCTAATAATAATGTGAATAATATGTGTGTTTTTGTTTCAGTGTTCCTCCCAAACGGAAACAGACATGACGTCGCTGTTTGGTGTTGACGTGTTGTGTGGGCCGAATGGCTGGTTGGGGGACTGGTCATCGCTTGTTAGCTGCGTGTGGCGGCCAAATCAGCGCTCCATTCGTGGCCAGAAGACGAACAGAAGATGTGGCCATAAGCATAAATATGCACGATCCCGCCAACTGCCAACTGGCAACTGGCAACAGCAGCTGGCGAATTGTTCAGTGCGTGCGTGCGTATTAAAAGGAGGAGGTCCTGCCAGCGAAAGCGCAGGAAAAAAAGGGAATAAATATCTGAAGTAATTAACAATTACAATGATGCGAGGAAATTCAGCGCTGGCCAGAGGAGAGCTCCTGGTCCTAACGCTTGGCTGCCTGGTTAACTGACTGCTTGAGTTGAGTTGAGTTGAGTGACTGACAGTTGCTATCAGAATGTGGATGTCTGTCCGTCCGCCTGTCCATTTGTCCGTAGACCACTGTCCGGCGTCCGGTGTCCGGGTAGTCACTCTGTGGTTGTGGCTCCGAGATGCTGACACTCCCACAGCTGCTTCGTTTATTCCGGTCAGTGTGAAATAACAATGCGGCTGGCAGCCGGGTAATACAATTATCGTTAGCAGCTTGTAACATTTGCCTCGGGGATATATCTTCTTTTAAGTTCAGTTTTTCAACACGAAAAATCAAGGAGCCTGTCAAAGGAAACTACAGGAAACACAACTAGAGCCTTACAAGAAACTAGGGCTTCAAGAAACTTCCTTTCTCATTGGCTTAGTAATAATAAACAATTTGTTTGCGACTGCATTTGTTATTGGCAATTGTTTGATCAAGGAATTACGTTGCAGATTTGCCTTCAATATTAACAAATAATTAATGATCTGCCAATATTGGATTATCATAGTTTTACACGCCCATTTTATAGTTTAATAACAAGACATAGAATCAGTAAATAAACTAAGTGTGAGGGCACTCAATCTTCGACCTGCGGAATTGCAGTCAAGTATTTCTATAAGTTTATGCTCGAATAAATGCGAAAATTGCAATTATTTGCGGTGAATTCTATACATTTTTCATAGACGTTAAAGATGGTTGCCCATCGATTGAGTTGTTGTGTGATTGACGCACTAGAAACAATCACAAGATAACATTCTATTGAGTCCTTTAAATACCCAAATAGCAGGATACAGGCCACACATTAAATATTTTGTGCAATATTTCATTTGGAATGACAACTGTAGTGGAGCTGTCATTTTAATGGGCAAACAGAATGGTTTAACTCATAATCATATTAGGATGTGAAATAGATTACAGATTTTTAATGCCATTCGTTTGAATTAAATATGAAATTAAAGGCTTCCAGCGAAAAACCCATTAAATGGAACTGTGTTTTAATAAAACCTTAATTCGCTGCCTGTCACGAATATCAAATAAATTAGCCCGGCCTGCTGAAAAGCACTTTGTTTCACTTCCCCCCGCCAGCGAACGCATTTTGGCCAGATTAAGGCTGGTTTTATTTTTGTATTTAATTTTATTTGTATTGCTACACATTGCTACATAGGGAAAGTTTCGCAGTGGAAAAATCTAAGAAAAAATCCCTAATTAAACAGTTTGTCAGTAATGCAAATAAACTTTGTTAAACTTTTGCCCACAGTCAACGAGCGGGCAACGAATGGCAACAAAAACGCTTCCTTTTCCATCTTTTCCAGCGCGCTTGTTGCTTATTATTCTTCGGTTTCCTCCACATTTTGAATTTCTCCTCGTTTTCTTTTGATTTTCCCTCATTTTTTTGTTTTTTTTTTGGTCAAGCACACAAAAATGTAATTATTAAAAAATTATGCTAAACACGCAATAAAAAGTTGGTAAGAGAAAAATAAAAAATTAACGAAGAAAACCAAAGGACAGGGCACCAGAAAAAAATGTATATTTAAAAGGCAAACGGTCAAATTTTCTATATATATTTGTAATTTTTTTTGTTAAACTTTTTTGTGTTCATTTTGCGTTTTGTTTTGTTACACGCCCGCATAAGAAAAAAAGAAGCGGAATGAAAGGAAAGCCGGGCTGGCAACAAGAGCAAAATTAACAATTGTTAATTTGAAAATTGCACACAAATGCGTAATGCGAAAGTTTTTGCGCTCCGCCAACGGACGGCGCGACCCGTACCCCCGATTCCGGCCTCGGACCCTGTCCCGGACCCGGGCCCAGACCCGTGCAGGTCCGGCGGAGTAAAGCCCCGGACTCCGCCCCAGACGCGCGCGGCTAGGCCACTTGTTAAGTGTTAATGAAATAATTATGCCAACTTTGCCCGGTCCAGCCAATGCCTCCTCCCTGCACATGCCCACCGCCCGGCATTGCGACCCCCAAACATTTCAGTGTATATAAAGGCACTCAGGGAAATTCGGGGTACTTTTTTGTATCATGTTAAATAAGGATTTCTCCCCAACTAATGTGTGGCTTTCTTAATTGGCTATCGATTGGTTAATGGTATGATTATTTAATGAAAAGCTTAAAGCTTTATTAAATATATTTTTTAATAAAAATAGGTATTGTTATTTATTTTAATTAACAAACACCTTTGCACAACTTTTGAGTTGTTATGAAAAGCCGTTTGAGTTTATTTAAAGCAACGTTTTTGGTAGCAATCTGATTGTGAAAATAAATTTGGTTTCTCCTGTTTTTATATACATGAACATTTTGAACTCTAATTTGATAAAGAAAAGGGTAAAGAAATCTTAGAAAATTCTCGTTATTTTCTTACTTTTGTATAAATTAAGCTTTTGAATTTCTTGCAGTGTTCACAGTGTACACCGCCCCGCTGGAGAGCCTCAGGTCCGGCGGCGTCCCTTTGGCCACTTCAGTTTTATTGTTCCCCTTCTGGCGCACAAACCGGAGGAACAATGAAGTGTGAGCCCGCCAGCGCGTCCTGTGTCCCTGCGTGCTCTTGTGTGTTATCCCTGCTCCTGCTTATTGCTTTTTTTAATTCGATAAACTGCTCTCCGAAGACTCGGCGGCAATGGCTTTGCCCTTGGTTTTTGTGGCACCCAAAAGCCTAAAAGATTCACAAACTCGAAAGGTCGGGGCACGACGGAATGGGCTTTCAAACGCCTAAGCCGCTTAATTACAATGAGTTCTGGGGGTTGCCCTCCCCTGCTGCCAGAGTTGCCAGCTATTTGCTTAAGACGCGAAAATGTGATTAACAAGTGTGAAAAGCCGCCAGGCTCTCCCTTAATTTTTTGTGTTTTGTGCGGCCCCCAAGTTTCCCAACGTTTCTTTTTATTTCGACTGGGGCGGGGGCTTAATTTTGCTTGAATAACTTTAATTGATTTAGTTTGGTGGGCGACCAACAAACACACAGAGAAATACACCAGAATAAGTTCGCTTTCGTTTTGGGCAAAGGACAAAGTTGGCCAAAGGATTGGAGCACCAGATGCATCATTATCAAAACCGAATGACAGGTGTGCGCATGCCAATTTGGGGGGCAGCTCTAATTGAATTTAGTCAACTCCGGGGCTCCGTGTCTTCGGGTTTGTCTGTTCCTTTGGCTCTGGCTCTGGCTCTGGGTCTTGGTTTGGCTTTCGGTTTGGCTTCTCCGGCGGAAAAACTTTTTCCTGCCCTGTCATTGTAATACACACCTAGCAGCAGCAGTAGCAGCAGCAGAAGGAGCAGCTAGGCAGCTCCGCCTTGTCTCCATTGTTAAGTTGTAGTTGCCGGCGTGTCGAGCAAATCCCAAGCAAGTTGTCTCACAGCCACCGCCACCGCCGCCAAACAATTAACGTTAATGGATCATGGTAACTTTTTCGCCTCTTTGCCACTGTGAAATCCCAGCGGTGCGTGTAAACTGGCAAAAGTAGGGAAAGCAAACTACGAGCTACCCGTCCTACGTCCCACATCCCACATCCCACATCCTCCAGCATCAAGCTGGGAGCTGGGAGCTCAGGGCGAACCATCAAAGATGTCTACTGCTCCCCAAGCCACTCCTTCGGTTATATCCTTTCAGTTGCCTGCGGAGCAGCTTCAGTTGCGACTTTATATACACTGCAACATGAGGTCCTTAAGCAGGTGTTTAAAATTGCTAGCTCTTCATTTGAACCAGGGGTTTCAAAGGGCAGATTTTTTACCTTTTAGTACAAATTTTCATTTACTTCTTCGATTTTCCATAGGCTACCAAGAAATTAAACATGACCAAAAGGGGTTTGTTTTAAAAACGGATAAGAATTTGGAAATACAGATTCCAAAAGCGGCGATTGTGAGAAAATAGAATCATAATTAATTTGTTTCTATGAATAATAAATTGTAATACAAAATATACACTATGAAATCCATAATTGAGTCAATCGAAGTTTAACAAAGTAAGTTTAAGCAAAAGTAACATTTTTGAAATAATCTTTGGACAATTTGTTTGATTTGGACAATCGAAGTTTGAAATGTTATTCGTTGTTTAGCTAGGAAAATGTAAGACTCTTAAGGTGAAAAACCTTTATAAATTATGGGGTTTTCTGGGAATTTTGTTTAAAGTTTTCAGTGCAACTACATGCTGCCCTGTTAGCTGCTGCCACGACGGGATCCGTGATAGACAAGACTGGCACCGTTCCTTTCGACACCGTCGCCATCCGTTTTGGGCCAAGTTTTCTGCTGTCTTTTGCTGTTTTGCGTGCTCTTGCCCCCCCGCAAACTTTTCCCGCTGCTTTTCGCATTTTCTTTTCGCTGCCGCTGCCGCCACTTTTCTTTTACTTTCCGATTTGCGGCAAAAGGACGAAAAACAGGATGGATGGAAGGAGGATGCGATGTCGAGCAGCGCGCGCAACTTTTAACACACTCAAGTGTCGTAATTTTGGCTGATTTTTCGCACACAAAACAATATTAATGCTGGTAGTTCTGAAACTGCTGGCAACTGGAGCGGGCAATTCCGAAACCCAATTCCAAGCCCAATCCCAATCCCAATCCCGAACCCAAATTCCCCGCCTGTGGGCCACAAAAAAAGAAAGAGGAGAAATCCAAAAAAAAGTTAAATGAAAAGTTTTGCTTGCGCTGCAAACACGTTGCTTCCTGTCGTCTGTCGCCGCAGCCGCCTTCGTACGCTTTTCCCAGGCTTTTCCCGCCTTTTCCGCCCCCTCCCTACTCCGCCTCACTTTTCTGCCGGTTTTAGCTATGCGTCGCTGATTTCGCCCCGCTGACTTTTAGGCTGCGAGTCAAGTTGCTGCCACACCGCACACAGGGAACACAGGAGGCGTGTGTGTACACATGTAGGCCCTGCTTAGCAAATACTCCAGCGTGTTTGTGAGTCCGGGAGCATCCTGGAGAGGCGGTGCCATGTGCGTGGGCACGTTCCACGCAACTATCGAGCAAGTTTTCAACGAGGCAGCCTGCCGGGCATCGGCTCAAGACCCCGCTGCACTGGCCCATGCTGATTACTGTGGTTAAAAAGGGATAAAATTGTGATTAATAACCATTATCCTAGGCTGTCACATCACTAAATTTGAAACAAATTGTCTTAAGATAGAAAATATTTGTTATTCATTACTAAATTGGACCATTATTTTATGTGTTTTTATAGACAACTGGTCGTATACGCAATTTTTGTCATATGCGTTACGTATACGACTTGTTGTCCGCATTGGCATTTCGAAAAATGTTGCTGCGTAACGACTATTTGAACTCTAAATGTTTATTTTCGTATTCAATTTAAAAATATATTAATTTGTTGTTTAAAATGAATAACAAGCTATAAATTAGATTGTGTATTACAATTAATAAAATTGCGTGTATGCCTTGTTCGATATTCAAGTATGTTGNAAATCTATATTTCCATACTTTTTTAAAATTTTGCCTAATTTAGGGCTAAAAACATTCCATGTCAAATATTAAAACCTAATGTACACTAGTCGTATACGTAATGTAAAATCTTATATTGTGTATACGACAAGTTGTACATATTTAATTTGTGAAATTGCGTTACAATTAGTGAAAGGTTTGTAGCCATATAAAATGCAAGTTTCACCTTAGAAATTTAGATTATGTTTATCGTTTTTTTAAGGAATTGAGTGGAAAAAAACAAGATAGTGCGCAAGCTAATCAGATACTCATCTGATACACATTTTGTCCTAATTATCCTAATCTATGGTGTTAATGTTAACATGCTCGTATATTTGCTTTGAATAATAATATACAACTTCTTGGAACTCAGGCTTGTATTTAATTTAATTTAATTTGAGCTGCCAACATTAATTAGCTTTCGGCTCCCACCTAAAATGCCTCGAAGTAACCACTGTGCCAAGTGAGTGGGCTAAAAGCGGAAGTGGGATCGCAAGGCGCGATAGAGCCCTATTTCGAGTGGGTGGGTGGATGGCGGCGGTGCAGGATATACGTATGTTTCGGGGGCCAAAGTGAAGAGGTGACTGGTCGGATGTTGGCGGGAGAAAAAAAGTTGCGGAGCAGCTTAAAAGTTATTAGCGTTTTCGGGCGGGCCCAGACCCAGGGCAGAGGGAGGAGCGCTAAACCCAAACCCGAACCCGAGCCCATCATCTACGCAGGCAGCCAAAAAGCACTCACAGCATGGTGTGTGTTGTATATCCCGGCGTGTTTGGATGGAGTTGAGCTGCCGAAAAATTCCGTCAAGCCAAGGCAAAAGGTAAAACGCCGGGCCGTGGTATTCATATTTGTGTTTGAGGCTTAGTACGTTATTAAGTTGTTACGTTTGGCCTGCTACAAGTTAGAAGCTACAACACCAAACACAGCGGGCGGTATTTTTAGTGGTATTCAGGGGGGTAGGTTTGGTTGGTTTTGGTGCTGCCTGGGGGGTGGCAAGTGGCAAGCGGCAAGTATTCGCGTGGTCTCCGAGCGCGCTGCTCTCAACTCTCAAAGGTATTGCGTGATATTTCAATTTGTTTTTAGTTGTAAGTGGCTTAAAATGATTTAATAACTCATCAAGGGATTTGCTTGTTGTTGGGTATTTACTTTAGTTTTCCTTGCTGTTTCCATTTCCCGTTTGCACTGCCAGCTAACCAGCCGACGAACTATTTGCGCGGGTTTTACCTCAACAGGGCCTGGATCGACTTATGGCATGCAAAAGTTTTTAAGTAGTTTTGTCGTTTCATATTAACAAAGTTTCGTATTAGTTTTTGCGCTTTTTCGCCATCATTAATACAAATAACGTAAGCCAAACAGTGAATATTTGCCAACGGCTTTTTGGGTGTGCATGCTCGCTTTTTGTTTCTATTTTTTATACCAGGTTCCCCCAGACAAAATGGGTATACTTAATTCATGTACAACAGGTAAAAGTTGAAGTAATCTAGCCATGCTCAATTGTCCGTACGTCCATAAGTCCTGTCCGTATGACTAACCACAAATTATAAAGTTTGCATCATGGCTAATATGTAAAACATGACTTATTCTATGCAATTTTAAACTGAGAACTAGGTATTTATAGTCGAGACATTCAGCGATAACCTTTCCTACTTGTATTTTTATTTTGGTAACCACGAAATATGTATTTTCAACGCCCCCGTAACCTCGATAATCCCCAGTTCTTCCCACCCTCTTTTTGGTACGCCCCTGTGATGTTTGCCGTTATAATGAGCAAAATGTATTATGCATGTTTGTTTTGTATTTGTAGACTGTGTGCACATAGTTTTGCGGCAGCTGTGTAAATATTTTAAATGCCGCTTTATACCTAAATGCACCCCAGGGATGCCTTCTGCCTTTCGATTCTTCCTGCATCCCCTGCCCTTCTTTTTCCGTTTCCGGTTGGGATGGCGGCATCTCCGCATTTCGCGCCATTGAAACGCCAAATAATGTGTGTGATGTTGTGCATAGCGTATTTTTTGGTTGACAAATTTCCTGGGTACATTCTAACCCCTTGGAGATTAGGGGGGCATCAATAATCTGGGAATATCATATTCCATTGGGTCTTTTGGGAAATAAAATTCCCTTTTATTGAAAACGTTTGCTTTCTTTGTAAAAATGATACTGTGATTGCAGCAACTGCCTCGCAATTGAAGCTGCAATTTATCAGAACTACCAGGAATTTTGCATTTGCAAAACTGTGTGATATTCCCATTTTGCATAAACACCATATACACATGTGCATATGGGGTGTTTGTTGTGAAAGTTTGGCAAATTTAAAATGTGCACAAATTAAGCCAAATCAATTGCTGGGCAACAAATTGTATACTTGTATTAGAGGACCATTCTGGCAGGTTTCTCGTTTTATTTTCAAGACCCTAAAGCTCACCCCACACACGCATTGTGAGCAGTCACGTAGCACAAATGTATCGAGGGGGCTGGTCCCTGTTACTCCCGGACAGTAAACTACTGACCAAAAGGCTGCCCCAAACAACACACAAGCGGACGGACAAATACGCCGTACGGACGGACAAGCGGACAGATGGACAGATGGACACATGCGAGAGCATTTCGTTTGGGACCAAAGAAGTTTTGTCGGGGTGCAACGTAAAATTTGACAAGTTGTGAAATTCCCTGGCAGCCACAGAGCGAACAAAACAAAGTTTTGCTATTCTTTGTATATTTTCTATGCCAAAAATTCAATACGGCTAATTACCCCAGCATCGTAACAGCCTCTGGCACAGTGGGCGGCATTCGATGAATGCGTTTATTCATTCCATTCATTGAATGTTTAATTGGCCATCGGGGAATACCATATCCACGGGGTGTTTGTCGCCGTTTTGAGTCAAATATTCAATTAGTCAGATATCTTTTATTGATCGATAAGGCCATTGTTTTAGCCTTAAAGTCAAACGGTAATCGATTTCAATTCAAATATCAATTACACGGTCGCTGTATGAAATGCCAACTTCAATGCCCCGGTTGCCAGCTGACCCAATTTTCATAGAAACGGCTCCACTTACTGACCATTGTGCGATCCCCTGAATTCAGGGAGCATATCTATGGAACTGGCTGGGGGATTTATTGCACTGCAATAAATTGGGGAAGTCGTTTTTAAAAGTTACAGTCAAAGGAAGACTGGCAATGCATGTCCAGGCAAAGATCTTGGAACTTATTATTCTCACCGATTCTGAGGATGTTTCAAACTATTTGTTTGGTGTTTTTCTATAGCTTTGTTAATTATTTTCGAAATCTTACATTTATAAAAAAATAAAATACGTAAATTATGAAATTTTGTTAGCAAAATGATGATTGCCCTTTGGTTTATTAACTGAATGCCTGCGATATATGATTTATGTTTATTTCTGTTTGCAAATATAGTATTTTTCAGGACCAAAGTTATTGTGTTTTAGGGTAAAAGAGAAACTCTTTATGAATAATCTCAAATATTAATTGTTAAAAGCTTACGAATATAAAGATATCTGTAGGCTGCGATCAGTTTGAGATTGCTTATAATTATGAAAATAGTTTCTGGAATATTCTTTTTCCCCTACTTTAGTTTTAAGATTTGATATATGTAATTTTTTCATGTGCATATTTGTGAGTTTGTGTCGAGTGCAAGTTTTGGTCGTCGTCGTCTTCATTGTTGCCTGTCCTCGTCCTCGACAAAAGTTTCTCCTTCATGTGCCTGCTGGCGGCATGTGTTCAAGAGTTAAGTTGTGTCGAGTGTGACTTACGGGGTGTATTTTGGGGGGAGGAGTCCTTTAAGGGCATACAGCGATGGGCTGTGGGTGTGGTGTGGGGTTTGCGGTGTTCTTTGTGTGCTGACTGCACGAATTTAAAGCTGCCACACACTCTGCCAAACTGCTTTTTGACTTCTTGCAGGTTCAGGCAGGCCAGGCAGCAGTCAGCTAACCAGCTGATTACTTTGGCATTTGTTTGGGCACAATGCGGTGTAGGGGGGAGCTTTCGTCCTGCGTCCTTCGTCCTGCGTCCCTCGTCCTTATGGCTTCGTCTCGAATCCTAAATCCCTGAAACGTGAAGAGACGGCTGCTGGGACGTCATGCTTTATTTATTGGCCGGCTACGATGTCATAAAAGTCATGCAAAGGCGAAAAAAATAACCTTTTTTCGGGGGGAAGCCCCGGCCAATAAAGTCCGGGTGGGCGGGGGTCATGGCGGTCACATTAGCTGCGAGACAGCGACAATGACATCGCAAAGTGCCCTGTCATAATAATAACAACAAACAGCGGCAAACAGCTACGTAAATACACAGAACAACAACCATAACAATTAAGCCATATCAAATTGAAAAAGTTACTTTTTGTCTCACACACAAAAAACCTGACATTACCTTTTTTTCCCCGCGGCTGGAATGAGCCAAATGATGATTAAGCAAAACGCGGCTTGATGCGAACATTATAGATCAAAGATATCGGGCCCCAGCATAAACATATTCACAACGACTGCGGCTGGTTGCTCTTAGCCCTGTTTTATGACCTGGTAAACCGTAAATCAACGCTAATTAAATAAAAGCGACAAAAAATATACTAAAATTGCTGCGCCATGCAGGGGCAGCAGCGGAGTAATTGACTCGTGGCTGTTAGTTCGTTTGCCAATATTAATAGCAAACTTTCTCATTAAGTGTCATAATACCGTCGCGCCAATGTCAGAAACAACTTGGGTGCCAAAAAAAAAAGGAGTAAATATAACAAATAATGGGATCCCCCTCGGATCCGGGTTTCCTTCTTTCGCTTTTCCGGGGATCCCTCAAAAGCAGCCCTGACAACAAATACGTTTTTAATACAGCCCGTGGCACGGATTGCACGGGTTGCATGCAACGTCTGCTGCCATTGGCGGCACTAATGAAACGGTTAATTGAATTTTGTGCGCGTGCGGGCCCACAAAGTATTGGTTGCCGGGCAGCGGCAAATAAGATTATAATTATTAATTAATTTCGTAGCGGTGCGCAACTGCACTCACCATTGATTTCCGAAACAGTCAACGCAAAATATCGATACTTGAGATCTTTTTGGAGGCCTTCTAAAGGCAGCGATTATAAATTGAATAGAATTTGTGTATTAAGTTTACAAATTATGATGTTTTGTATCAAGTCATTGCAATNTCGTAGCGGTGCGCAACTGCACTCACCATTGATTTCCGAAACAGTCAACGCAAAATATCGATACTTGAGATCATTTTGGAGGTCTTCTAAAGTCTGCGATAATAAATTGAATGGAATTTGTGTTTTAAGTTTACAAATTATGATGTTTTGAATTGATGCTAACCAGCATAATAGTTATTAGATCTAAAGAAAATTGGGTATTGTAACAAATCCCATTAAATAGATAGGTTTAAAAGCCCGAAAACTGAAAACCGAGTCGTTATAGCCATGTCCGTTTGTCCATCTGTCCGTACGAACACCTAGATCTCATATAACTTGTACAAAGAACCTTCTGCACCTTAATCTGAACTTAACCAGTTGAGAAACAGATGCTTAACTTGCATAGATACTGCAAGCTTAAGGACTGACAAGTATAAAGACCAAGCTAGGCTTTAATTCTTTGTTCTGTACCCACTGAGCGATTAGGATGCTTGCCAAACAGAAGGGATTGATAATACAATGCTCAAGGGTTCGAATTCTTGCCGAGGCAGGTCATTAAAGCGTTTTCCCATTGAAAGTTGATTCAACGATTTTCGGCTGCCTATTGTTCGGGGATGTGGAAGAGGCCTGACCATTTCCTGGCCGGCCGATTGGGCACTAAGTGAATCCTTGGCTGTCCGGAGAGTTTTGGCTTCCGAGAAGCCCGAAACCTGAGCTGCCCCATTGACCAGTTGCCTGCCCTTGGGTGGCCCTTTTATCATTAGTTTATATTTGACTTAAGCTGAAGAGCTCCTGCAGTGGCTGGGCATTTAATTAACTCGGCTCAAACTTTGAATTTGACTTGCGTAAATTAATACGTTGGCCATGTTATTGGGCCAATTCGCATGAATGGAAAGCGTACAGGGCGTGTGCTTGCCCACCACAACTATGCCTCTCCAACCCATTTTCCCATTTTCCCAGAATTTGGCGTATCTTCTAGCGAAAGCTTTATGGGGATGGGGACAAAACTTCACTTGCCCACCGCAGCGAACCCTTATCAACTTTTGCCACTGCCAGTGCCAACTTTGCTTATAAATTTCATTCGAGTCATTTGTTGACACCCACCCCGCACACTCGGGATCGCACTCACTCACTACACTCATCGGAGCCGTACAAATAAATGCATTCATTGGCAAAGTCGCGGGTTGAGCGCGAAAAGTTGCTGAAGTTATCTGGGCCACGCAATTTCTTGTTCTCGTTCCCGTTCCCGGTCCCGGTCGCCTTTGTTTATAGTTTTGGCCTTTGTTTTTTGCCAGTTTCCCCCCCGAATGTGCAAATAGAATTAAAATGCGACGAAGACGTCAAGTAACCCAATTCTGATTTCCCACTGCGGGCGCTTTTTATACCATGTACCTTAAGGTACAAATGGTATATTAAGTTTGTGCAAAGTATGTAACAGGGAGAAGGAAACGTTTCCGACCCTATAAAGTATATATATTCTTGATCAGCATCAACAGCCGAGTC
>JAJJHQ010010498.1:479006-534524 GCA_021223825.1 Drosophila ironensis
GATGAGTCAAAGAGTATATTGGTCGGTGGATGAAGGATTGCAGTTTTAAATTGTAGTGACTTTTGAGAAGGAGTAGATTTGCATCATTATTCCGAATCTTTATTGCATATTTGGATAATTTAAGATTATTTGGAATGCCTTTAGATGTTGTAACTTCTTTTGTGTGTAAATAAAGCCGAAACTTGCATTAAAATAATCGCACACAAACCTTATTGCTACAAAATAAAATGACTTTAAAGGTAACTTAACAGAAACCGGCTGTATATTTTTGCATAAAACTATATTTTCCAGCACATATGTGACAATATCTCTGAGATGGTAGTAGATGGAAATATATTACTTTTTGATTTAGGTGCGGTTAGTATATACGCAGAGTATGTCTTTTTGAATTTTAGGCACGCCTCTTTTAGCCTTTAAAATTTTTTAAAAACTGATCTAAATCATCGAAATGGTTAGATCATAAGATAAAAATCGTTTTGCTCACACTTAAAAATTGTAATATTTAGCCATGGGTCAAGTTTAACAAAGATCGGAAAATAAACAATGAAGATACGGCCAACGAACATATTCACCGTCCCTTCTTAGGGTCATTCGACTCAAATCATTGTATTTGGGGCTTAAATATTTGAACGGACAAACTAATTGATAATGAAAATTGGTACATGGTATTTGGTTGTCGAGAAATGTCGACTACAGCGTTTCTACTTGTTGTTTTTACCAATTTGATCCCTTTCCGTTGGCGCTGTGCTCTGGTTAATCGGGGATAAAGAACTCGGCGACAACCACAACAGGGCGCCATGACTTTCCTTTATGACAAATATATTCATTTCATACTTTGTTCAAAGGCAACAAATCGCGTGACACGCTGACAGCGGTACTTGCCACCGCTCTGGTTGTTCCTGTTTTTGTTTTAGCTTTTCTTTTTTTTTCCCCCATTTTTCCTGTTTTGCGGCTGCTACACATGTTGTTGCTGTTGTTGCTGTTGTTCCTGTTGTGGTTGCTTTTGTTGGTGAGTGCGCAGAGTGTAAAACTCAACTATTGTCTTCATTTTTCTTGCAAATCATGCAAGGCAATCTAAAATGTTGACACATTGGCAAACATACACGCCGACAGGGGCACATCGACACATTCCGGTGGAGTGCAAACAAACAAAAAACAAGAAGAGAAAAAAGGCTGGGGTGACAAAAAAGGGAATTCTTTTTAGCAGGCCCCATACCCGTGTCACTCAAGTTCAAGGTTCACACGCTGTCGGTTAAGGTTAGGGCTTTTGTATTATCGCTGAATTGCTGTCGTCACAAGTCTGCGCTTTGTCTCGCTGCCGAGACTCGCTTTGAAAAATTACAATAATTGTTATTTACGCATATCTGAACATGAAATGTGTCAATTGGCAAACGCAACGAGCTAGCAAAGCGAATGCCATGCCCATGCCATGCCATGCCATGCCATGCCTGCCATACGTGGCGTATGCGTAATGTGTGAAAAGGGACACAAGGTCTTCTGTCAGTCAGTCAATGGGCGGGAGTGTGAGGGTGTTTTTACGAGAAAAAATATCAGACAAATGCTGTCATGCCTTCATAATTCGGTTCATAAAGCGATTTGGCTGCATAAGAGCGTGTGTTTTTGGGTCAAGCCGCAAAGCATATTACCAGATTTATTCTAGCCCAACAGCCTCTTGAGCATCAATATTTATACTATATATATTTTATTGTTGTTTCTAAAGTGAGGGCATTGCGGGTTCGTTGTGGCCCAAAAGACTCTCATCCGTTAGCTGCTTGTCCTTTGTTTTGTGAGTACTTTTGCCTTCAATTAGCGGGCTTGAAGAAAAGCTTTCAATTGAAATTCTTAACAAATTGAGACCTTCATATGTTGGTTAGTTTCCCAGAAGAGCACTTCACAGTCGGTGTGATAGTTTCCCCTCCCCATTCGGGGCCAATTTGGTACCAATTCTTACCAATTTGCATTGCCTTCAATTAGTCGGCTTTAAAACAAACGCGGCCAATTGAAGCGACCCAACAAACTGGTGTATAAATAGGAAATATCACCGCCACTCTTTGACCGACTGTTGTGTGCGTTGGCAAGCAGCGAGGTGCGGGCTGTCGATTCGATTAAATATAAATATCATATTTTCAACGTTGAATTAAACATTTAAATATGCGTGGAGTGTTGCCGGTGGCAGTCGTGCTGATTCTGTTGCGCCACTTGACTGGAGCCGCGGCTGTTGACAAGGATGTGGCACCAGTTGGCGATGTAAAAACGGATTTGCCGCCATTGGAGCAGGAAATTGGCGGCTCGACGGCGGGCGATGTCGGCCAACGGAAACAGCTTCCGCCGATTCACAGGCGTCGGACCCGGGGCCTTTTCTTTAGCGGCAGCATCACTGGCTTTCCCTGGTACGCCTGGCCATTTTCCGGCTACAATAACAACTTTTACGGACCCCCGCCGTATGGTTATGGCTACGGCAACGGCAACGGCTATGGCTTGGGCTATGGTTATGGTGGCTTTTACCCCGGCTACCTGGGCTATCAGAAAATAATCATTGGCTAAGTCGGGGGAGCCTGGCACAAGAAAAAAAAAAAAACAATCAATTCAATTGTGAGATTATAAATTACGCCTGCCCGCGACCCCAAATTGTGAATATTTTGTGCACTTTGCCAGCTTTAAATTAATTTGCCGGACACGCGGGAAAAGCTAAGTTTTTGTGAGCAGAAGGAACAACATGAAATTGCACAATTTATATTCATTTTTGTTTGGCTGCGATGGCAAAGGGCGCACAGATTTTGCATAAATCATTTCACAGCCACCAAAAATGAAACGCGTAACATAATTTTTAACCCTTGATAATTTTTTATGACAAGCATTTTCGTTATTTTTCCCCCGGTCACCTTATTTCCCTTTTTTGTCGCGGATCCCGGACCAGTTGTTGTTGGGGGCCGCAGTGAAATGCAAATAAAGCGGATCAAAAGTTTGCTGTTAAAAGAAGATTAATTGCAATTTGGTGGCAAGACCTGAAACATTTCCACCGCCGCCCAAAAAGCCACCCAAAAACCACCCACAAGCATCGAAATCCCCGGCACTCAAGTCGGACGGACGGGTCGGGGAGGATGGTAATTAAATATTTTTAAGCTGTAAATGGTTTCCATTTGCCTGCTGCGTGCTGCTTGTTGTATTTCTGTATTTGTATTTTTTTCTGCAATCAATAAAATTCATTAAACGAACTCCTCCCCAATAAAAACAAGAATGAAAACAATAAAGCAGCCAAAGGCAAAACCGGGAGCTCGGCAATCACAAGCAAAGGCATAAACAAATGGAATACGTTCTTAGTTTCAATTGCCACTCCGGCTGTTGTAAATTGTTCTATTAAAAGGGCCCTTGCAGCGGCGGTTGTTGTGTTGCAGTTTGCAAGTGGTTATTGTTTATTCATTCATTCATTTCATTTGAGTTTCGTAATCATTTTATTGCCGAGGTATGCTGATTTTTTAATCAATTTGCATAATTTATGTGTTTTTTATGAACCCGGTACTCCCCCAGCGCGGACCGGTTTGTGAATTGGCAAAGCGATGTGGCGAATATTTCAGTTTGATTGTTGATCTGTTATAATATGGAATTATCCTTATGCAAGCAATTGTCACATTGTAAATCATTAAATATTAATTGTTTTATTTAAGTGGCAGGGGCCGGGGCTTCCTATCATTTTGCGCCTTTCTGGGGCTTTAAATTTCATATTTAAGTTAGGAAATC
This sequence comes from Drosophila ironensis, assembly GCA_021223825.1. Taxonomy (NCBI): domain Eukaryota; kingdom Metazoa; phylum Arthropoda; class Insecta; order Diptera; family Drosophilidae; genus Drosophila; species Drosophila ironensis. The sequence continues at coordinate 482,745 of JAJJHQ010010498.1, forward strand.
AAATATGTATAGGTTTATTTTGAAGTCTAAATAAGTGATGATCTTTTAATTTTTGTATATAATGTAAGGTTCTAATTGTACCATAAAAATAACAACACAATAAAATTACACATTGTAAATCATTAAATATTAATTGTTTTATTTAATTTCAGGGGTTTCTAATTATTTTCTGCTTTTCGGGGATGCTGGTCTTAATAGATTTATTTTTAAGTCGAAGTTAGTTTCGTATATACATACTTTAGGGCCCTGATCATAGCATAATAATAAAAAGAAAATAAAACTCTTTAGGTTGTTTCTAGTTGCTGAAAAATCAATATAATATAATCTAGCATTTAATAAATTTTGTACGTCGTTCGACTCACAAAAAATAAAATCTCATTTATTTGCAGTATCGAAAAATTAAATGCCTTGCAAAGACTTAAATTTGAGTTAATTGTTTCTATTGACCAAAAAAAGAATCTTGAATAAAAATAAATAGAGTAATTCACACTCTTAAAAAAATAACTTTTTAATAGACATATACGAGAAGTGTAATTATTGCCGCCAATAAAGTAATTAAGTCTTTGATGCATCAACTTTTTTTAAGATTGTCAAATCTATGATTAAACCAAATAGTACAGTGGTGTGGTTAAAATGTATAATTGGATACTTTATAATTAAACTTGATGCCTGCAGAGCAATTAGTTGCTCACACTTGTTTTTAATTCCGGTTTATCAGTTTAAGGCCCTTCAAAGCTATGATTAAACATCAGAGCAATTATGTGCCCACTCACATGCTCCCACTCGAATATCCTTAACCCTTTCCGGTTGTCTTTTTTTTGTGTGTGTGTTACCCACCTGTAATTAATAGTTTCAAACTGACCATTTTTTTCGTGGCATTGTTGAGGATGGGCCGCGAATGGAAATGAAAAACGCGGAGGAGGCGGACAAATTGAGGGTATTCGAAATTTTAATAGAGCTGTCAGTCGCGCACTTTTCCGGATGGGCGGGCTGGCCCACCGACGACGACCTCCAGTTCACTCGGCCATCTGTCCAATCAGTCATCCGGGAGCCCCTTGTGCTGTGCCAGCTCTGTGAGCTTTTCATAATTGAAACGAGGTCAAAACCAGCGAACCTCATTAAAAATTGAATTGTTTAATTTTCATTTGATTTAATTAAGTTATTTGTTGGTCAATTAACCTTTTTCCTCTGCTCTTGCTCTACTGCCCTTCTGCGGCATTGTTGTTCCTGCCGCCCTGACATATCAATACGATGTGTAATACACACAATACTTGTATGGCATATAAACATGCACATATGTACAATGTAGTTTATATACCACGTGTCGGATGTAGTTGTTTGTACTGACATTATATTGTTATTGTTGTGACGATTGCCTTGCGGGCAAAGGGAGGAGGCGACGGCTGGGCACGCACAGCGTGTTGAAATTTTATTAATTAAAAAATACTTTTCAATTAAAGTTAATGCGCTCAGCATTTATGTAATTCTATGTGTAAATACGCTGTAAGCTTTTCGGAAACAACGCATTATGAACGCATACCGTGGCCTGCCAATTAAGGAGTTTTATAATGCCAGACCGCAAAAAAAAAAAGGCCCAGAATGCGCAAAAAGTATAATACCTGTTTGTGTGCAATGTCAAGAGTTTTCAAAGGGACGCTGCTGGCGACCAAAGGGGGATTTCCCTTTAGCCCTTTCTTATGACCCTAGTTATTTTTTACTTAGCTTCACTCTGCTGTGGGAGCGGCTTAAACTGCAACGGAACTCAAAGTTGGCCCGGAGCAGGAGTCGAAGCCGGTGCCGGAGTCTATCTCATTATGCTCGAATGCACTTGAAATGGTTGTGAGCTCTGGAGCTGCTCACAGAGCGATAAACAATATTCATGATTATGAAAACTTGCGCCGCGTTCGCTTTCGCACTTCAAAATCCCTGAAAGCGAGGGCGGCTTCTATAGATCAAGGACTAAGCCAAAGTGCTTTTCATCACAAGCGGTCCCTCTCCATTGTTCCCCATCAACGGCGAGCGTTGCTTGTAGTTTTTTCTCAAAAGTGGCTTAAAGTTTACGGGGATGAGTGGCTGGATTAATTTTTAATTTGATTAAAAAGTTAACTAACGGGAGCTGTTTTCGATTAACTATTGTTTAACTTGAAGTCACCAGGTGGCAAACCAGATTAAGAGAATAATTCGATTAGAAAGTTCAGTAATATCCTTAATTAATGTGTGGCATTTACAAAGGGAATTTGCGGTTGAGTTTGTTTTGATTCTTTAATAAATATTTTAAACAATTTAAGATCTCATTTGCTAAGATAATAGGGATTAAATTGGGGTAGATTATTGTTTATATTTTAATGTATTATTGATGGTATTTGTGGCTTTTGGTTTCGGTCAACTCAACTTTCTTTGAGAATACGTTGTCACTGGGAATTATTCGAATATTTAATTTCGTTTAGGCATAATTATTTATTGATTGAATAGCTCTTTACATAATAATGTAAGAAGTTAAGCAAAGCCCCTCTAACTGATCCTGTTTGTAAATGAAGTTGAGATTAAGTTTTATACATTTATGATGTTTCACATATGCTCTTCAGATATTTCCCAGAGCCCTCCAACTATGCAAACTGCTTGTGTGTAAAGATAGCTTCTTGACCCCACAAAATCCATACTCCTGAGCACTTTGGCAACTATCATTTCAATTTGACTTGTATGCCATTTGCCGGAATCCAAGAGTCCAAGTGTCCAGGAATCCGAGAGTCTGGGAATCCAGGAATCCAAAGCCGTTTGGCCATCCAATACGCTTCGAGCTGCCCTCCGATGCCGATGCCGGAGCAACTCCATTAAGCGAATGCACTGGCTTGGCTTCAAAATAATCCAGAGGCGAGCTGGCTATTTCCTCATCCGTGCGGCTCCAGGCAATGACCACAGATACGGATACAGATACAGATACAGGGAGAGACGCTGTGGCAGAGGCAGGGAACAGGCTCAGATACGGATGCTAGGGCATGTAGATGTGGGGACAATGCACGTATATTTTGGCAAAGCATCGAGTCCTTGCCGCAGAGGCCAACTGAAATGAAGTGTCATTGTGATAGAGCCCCGGCATTGCAGCTGCAGCACTGCCGGTGGCAGTTGCAGCGGCAAAGTATCCCAAGGATCCACAGGACCCCGAGCCCCAGCCCCCAAGGATTCACGCGACACATTTACACGCACTGCTGCAGCTGCAGCACCGGCTGCCTCACGTACTCGGCATTGTGACAAATGGATTTTCGCATGAAATCCCCAGGATTTCTTCAAGTGTAATTGCGCACGCTAAAAGCGAATGCGAATGCGACTGCGGATGCGGATGCGAATGTGCATGTGAATGTGGATCTGGATGCGGATGCATTTGGCGGATTGAGCCACCCCGCCATTCCAAAGGAATATAAAAGGTGCTTGCGCTCTCCGGGATACCCGGTATTGCTAAAACAGGAACATTATCTCTAGTCCAGAATTTATGAGTGTATAAAAATTAATATGCAAAATGGGTTTATTAAAGTTTATACAACTTTGAGTGAGAAGTTTGTAATTGCCACGAAATTATTATGGTATATACAGGAACTATCTCAAAACTTATCATGGGCAAAACTTTCAAATTAACTGGAATTGAAGTATGTATTTCATTTGCAAATATGTATGTGCAGCCAATAAATATGATCCAATTATGTCAGTAAAAGCATCCATTCCCCAATAATCAACATGGTAAAATACTGCCATGATGGGTAGTTTCTAAAAGGCTTCCTGGTAACCTGGTCGTCCCCAACCAATCGAGAAAGCCACAAACCCCCTAATGGTCATAATAATTCGGATTTTAGTAGACAAAACCCGTGTGCATTAAACATCCATGCACTTGCGGGCGTTTATTGTTGTCAAATAGTAAAAAAAAACTTTTCAGCGGCCCTCGGTGTGGCGGAGCATCATGAGCCAGGTGCGCTGGTTGGCGCAAATGCGGAACAAGCGGCTCAGGCGCATCAGCATGGCGCCGGGGATGCGCAGTGCGTCGGATACTATGTGGAGCGTCATGCCCACGTTGTGCATCTGTCTGCGCAGGAACAGCATCCAGGGCACGACGACGCTCTCCGGCAAGATTGGGTATTCGCCCGGTCCGTTTATTATGCGAGCCAAGGCCAGCTTTCGGATCTTCATGGTCAATCTAAGCAGGAGCAGCAGAATGTCCTGGATCATGTGCAGCAGGGCGCTAAGATTTTGAGTATACAAATAGACCACCAGAAGCACGATGCGAATGGGCAGGCTCAGGATCACGCAAAGGAGTAGCAGATCACGGGATACTGTGCGCGGCATTGTCTGGATATAGAAAATTTTAAATGTAAACTATCTCTTATTTGTTTTCGGACTTAATTTTTGTTGCCAAACGTGAACCTCGTGTTGTTTCGTTACAATTTTCCAGTTGAATGCTCAAGGTGCTTTGGGTGACGTTTCGATATTCTCATCGATGGCTACTTTGTTCCCAGTGTTGTGTTGAGCGTCTCGTAAAAGTACAAAAAAGTTTGTATTGCCCAACATTACTGGGTCGTGAATGGGGGCGAGGGCGGGGAAGGGCAAGCGGGTGACATTACTGGCACTGCCACTGCTGCCGGTTGCTACCACCACCCCTAACAAATCACGCCCAAGCTATTTGCAGTGAATTGAAATTGATCAATTTGGGTAGTTAGGGGAATTGTTTGGCTTTATGTACGCTGCTGGCAGCTTTAATGGATGAATTCGCTTATGCCATCGGGACTGCTGCAAATGGGTAAATTGAGGTTGCCACTCGGGGAACTGGATCTGCCGCGCACCGAACTTGTATGCTCCAGATACGGATACTGAAATACCGAGATACAGATACCGAGGAGGAGAGGTGCCCTCAAATCGAATTAACGTTTGCCCTGCGGGACACGTCGATGTGCTATTTTTTTCTCGGCGGGCGGAAACTCTGTCGAATAATTCAGCCAAGTTCCTGGCAATTTGACAGGCGAAATTATGGAAAAATCAATGCCAGGTAGCCGTTTGGAGCTTCATAAACCGGAGCAAATGCAAAGATTATGAATCCCACAAGCTATTTCGGGGCCAGCACACATCAATCATTTAAAATTAATAAATGGTAAAACACCATTCGATAAAAATAGTATTAAGATAGTAATATTTCTTCAAAGCTAATCATATTTAGCCAAAAAGTATTACAATAAACTTAAGTTGATTGAATAATTTTATTTCGTTAACTAATTTCATATTAATTAGCTTAAATTGAAGGTTTATATTCTTCCAAGCTTGTTATTACATTTTATTATTACATTTTATTTTATAATAGACAACATTATGAGCAATAAGCATGAAGAAATCCTTTCAAATATTGTCATTCAATTAAGTATGAGCTGTAAAAGTATACAAATGTTACCAAATTTCCATATAAGACACCAAACACAAAAGCTATTATGAATTCCTTAATAGGCTTTTTATACCCGGTTTTTAAAAAGAACAAGGGTATATTAAATTCCAACGAATGTATGTAACAGGGAGAAGGAAGCTTTTTCGACACCAAAAAGTATATATAGTATATTCCTAATCAGCATGAACAGCCGAATCGATCTAGCCATGTCCGTCTGTCCGTCTGTCCGTCTGTTCGGATAAGCGCCTAGATTTTNAGTTCAGCACAAGTTCCTTTTAAAAATCGGCACCCCCGCAAGCTGCGAAATTCTGTGGCATCCACAATTTTAACTCAAGAGGCCCCAAATTGGTACAGCCAATATCTATCTGTGTTGCTAATATCAGACTACATCTGTACGCGCAAATGACAAAAATGTGTGGCGCCCACAAGCTTCTCCATAGAAACACCCCACGCACTTCTCACACCTACAAACATAAACCACAAAAATTTGTTGCGCCCACAATTTTAATGCTATTATAATGTTCTAAATATCTGGTGTAAACTGAGAACCAGGTATTAATAGTCGAGACACACGACTGTANGGAACCGGGTATTTATAGTCGAGACATTCGACCATAATCGTTCTTACTACTTGTTTACAATGTATATGTTCGTGGAATTACGTGCATATTTCGATTTTAAATAAATGTTCACTGCGGTGAAATGCAAAGGACGAAAACCTGCCGATTTCGGTTAACATACCAGTTAGTGGGGCGATACACTGAACCTGAAACGGGCAGCTGATGGCATTTGAGTTTGCGGTTGGTTGCATTTAAGCCTCCAACTGCAGTTTCCCTCGCCCGGCAAGCAGCTTACAGCTCAGCCCAAAACTTCTTTCTGTTTCCTTGCCTTCCCCGGGCCCTGGCCGTTTTTAAGTCCTGCATCTCAATTTCCCACTGCCGGTCCATTGTCCCCACATCTCCTGTCCGTCTCCTGTCTCCGCCTGTCCACTGCCTTGTCTTTGTGCTCATCTGTCCTCACTGCATTATTTCCAATTGCTGCTCCGTTGGCCAAAAAACGAAAACGGAAAACGAAAAAACGAAAAAATAACCCCAAAAAATTGGTGTTGAAAAAAGAAGCAGATATACGGAAGGAGAAAATCTGCCTAATTCAGAGTGAAGAACTGGGCGGGAAAGCGGGGCAGCTGGATTTTCCCGAAGGAAACGAAAGCTGGGGGCAGTGCTTACAACGCAAATCTGCGAGCGAACGGAAATAAAGTGGAAAGTGTAATGACAAAAACCCGGATTAAGAATGTGCCGCATACAAGTTGCACACTTGTGCCTTTCTTGATGCCTGCCCGGCTACTTCGTTTCTGCCAAGAGTTTTCCTGGGGTGACACTTGCGGGAAACTGTGTGGAAAATCGACTGATCAATTGGTCTGAAAACTACTTCAATAAATCATTATATATGCCCATTATTTCACCAACCACCTTCACTAATATAGATAAATAGAGGTAATATTGTGGAATTATAACTAGTCTCTTTTGAGAGGTTTTTAAGAGCATAAAAAATACCTGAAAAAATATAGAAGATAAAATATATAAAATATAATCTTGTTATAATAAACGCAAATTTACGTTGCAAAACTCAGTCATATTGATGTTTTTAACTCTATTTTTCACATAGGATTTCTGGCAATTTTCCTGATTTACTCAAACTTAATCTAGACCTTTTTCTAGTTTCAAAATTGTTAAAAATTTTCATTTTGAGTGCATATTTTCATAGATTTTAGGTTGGTTTATGATACATACGTTTTCATCAGTTCAAAAAATAGTATTTCTGATATGATACAAAATTATGAAATATATAATTTCAGGGTGTTTTGCCAGAACTGGCCAATCTGCTTAACATTTTATTTTTTCTTTATTTGAATGTACCCTATTTGTTGGCTGTTCATGGTCCACTCTACTCCACACTGCAATCTATCTGCCTTTTTTAAATCTATCTGCCAACCCGAGTGGCATATACGTTCGTATATATAAATACATAGCGACGAATATATATTTTAAGCAAGGCTTATCTTATCAGGCGACATAAAAGACGCCTTTCAGCGAGCGGCCAACGACAATTGTAGTGGCTCGTTCCTAGTTTCAGTTTTCAGTTTTCAGTTTGAGATTCAGTTTGAAGGAGCCTCGGACTCGCAGTCGTCGGGCTCGCAAGGATTCGGACTTGGGCTCGGATCCGGATTCGGATTCGCTTGGCTTTGGCTTTGCATTGGCCAGAGGATCCTGCGAGGCTGCAGTGCACAGCTCCCTGTCCGCAGGGCAATGCACACAGCTGGACATTCATTACAAAAACGGAAACACTCGCACAATGACACAAGATAAATGGACCTGCACTTGTACGTGTCCTTTTGGTTTTTATTTAGTCGCTTGTTTTATATCAACATCTAACAAAAATAAGAGACAAAAAATAAACAAGAAATAGAAATAGAAAATATAGTAGGGAAAAGCGAGCGAAATCTTTGATGGTGGAAAATGGAAACAGCTTATTATTTTTTTGTATGTCCCCTCTCTGTGAGATCTTTTTTTCCATACACATATTTGTGCTGGCTGCTGCTTTTAGTTTAGATTTTTAATCTGTGCATTGCTTTTTGTTTGGCTTTTGTTTTATCAGCAAACACCGAACGACCGAGAGCGCTTCATATTCATTTTGGTTTTGTTCCATTTCCAGGATGCAGGAGCAGCCATCGCTGATGCTACAATACTTTTTGCTCGCTTGTCTGTTTTGATTGAGATATTTATTATGGACATTTTTTAGCTGCGCGTACCTACGCTTACATACATCCCCCGCCCCGATTCCCAATTTTCTTTGGCCCAATTTCAATTTAAAACTTTAACCATTTGTTTTTCGGTCGGTGCGGGCGTTGCTCGAAATTTATCAGCTGTTTTTTCGCCATTTTCGGAGGGGTGGTTGCATTGCATTCATCAAAAAATTTTATTCCGGCGCGCTTCTAACTTGGCGGTTTTTTATAAGCGCACTTTATGTCAAAACCACATTCACACACCCACTGCAGTGTTGGCGGCGGGGAAAAATGCGGGTTGCACCACCAAAAGGAATGCGAAAAAATATTTATTTCCCCCGCCAAGAGTCCCACTCGCCCCCACCGAATTTTCCTATAGAGTCCAGTGACAAAAGACAAAAGCAAAGCAAAACCAAAGCCAAACCCAAACTAACCAAGCAAGAGGAAAAAGCGACCGACCAACAGCCAAAAAAATAGTAATAGAAATAAAAAATTGAAAACAAACTGTCAAGCAAGTGAAATAAATTAACAAAATGGCGCCATAAAGCTAACATATGAGCGAATACTTGATTTTTCCAGCATCCAGTATCCACAGCAGCAGCAGCAGCTCCTCCAAATAAATTTTCGAGATGAGCTCACTGGATAGCAGAGTTTTTCCATTTTTTTCGAAAACTTTTCTATTATTTAGACATATATGCCAGTGACAGTGTTTGAAGACAAAGCCAAAGAAGTTGAAAGTTCCCCAAGTGCTTCCCGACGAAAACGATACCGCGCCTTGCAAGGATCTCGGTAAAATGATGCAGCAGCATCTGAAAAAGCTGTGAAATACACTTGGATTTCCGCCGAGAGTGGTTCTAATTGAAGTTGAATGTCTGGCTAATAGAGCGCCGGGAAAACTGTCACATTAGAGTCACGGGAAAATTAAGCTTTGCCAGTGAACACTTCAATGGCACTCGAAAGTCTTGCCTCTGAAAAAGGTAAATTAATTGAGAGAGTCTACGTGCAGTTTTGGGCAACAAAAGCCAAGAGCAGAGACGCTTGGCGGTTTCTTTGACGCAAATAGGAAAATCATTAAAAGTTTGGTTTAAATAATAAAGGAAACTTGTAAGCAAATTAGAGGAAACAGTTTATTTTTAATATTTTAACGAGGAATGCTGAATTAAAGATGGTAAACCTTTATAATTATAATACAAATTTGGTGGTTTTAAATTTGGAAGTCTTATTTTATAGTTATCAAACTCTAATTATCCGATTTATGGTCAGTCATGTTACCGGCCATTTAGAGTGATTTTTACTCCTTAAAATTTAGTTCATTTTAACTAATTTAAACAGCCTATCTAGGAACTTTTAAACGAGAAAATTAAACTGAGCCGAGGTCCATAAAATTCTTAAAGAAAATTAGAATTACTGCGGCGCCAAAGTGTATTTTACTCGCCCACAAATGTGCCCTAGACCGCCAATTAAACAATTAGTTTAGCACTGGCAGGAATACCATTTCCTGGGCCTCTCTCATACCGCCCAGATTTAAGGAATGTCCCGAGTTTTTGCCTGACTTTATTGGTAGGGGACAAAACAAGAGTGAGTTCCTGGCTTGTAACTCTTTTTTTGTGGGTTTCGCGTGGGGCACGCGACATATGAGTCGCCGCAGCAGAAAAGGCAACAGCAACGAGAACAGCAAATAACCAATGGCTTCAATTTGGTTGATTGGAGTCGCACCGCGCTTGTGTCTGGTTCTGGCCAATACCCACAATATATATACATATAGTAAGCCCGATGGCCGGAAGGCCAAAAACTGAACTGCACCAGCGATCCTGAGAATGGGACGCTTTTTCTGCGATGTCCTGGCAGCCGGCTTATGGTATGTGAATGCAATTGCCAATGTGCTGGCGTGCAAAGTATGCCCAAATGCATTTTAAAACATTGTTTTGGCTACGCTTTTTGCCCACATGGCATCACATGTTTGTATATGTGTGTGTGACTCTTTGTCTGTGTGTGTGCATGTGTGTGTGTGTGTGTGTGCTGGTCAGGACAACAGAAAGGCCAAAGCCAAACAGATAAGAGCGCGTATTTTATTTGCATACTTTTAGGCTGACTTTGCGCGCCGCTCGGCGTTTGGAAAGCCATTTGCCAGCAGAAATGCGACAACAAAAAATGGGCAGAAAACTCTGCGAAAAATGGGTAAAAAGCCCGCTAAAAAATCCACCATACACACAGCCAGCCATTGGTGACACAAACAAAGGGGCCCGGGAAAAGTGAGCCGGGGCCGGGGAGTTGCAACCGAGAAAATATGTGAAATGCGAACTTTTACAAAGATTGACAAGTGGCGACTGGCCCGTTTAAAATGTCAAATACGTACACTGTTTTCCCGAGACTTTTTCATGAAAAAAAAGCAGAAAAGCCAGGCAAAGGATGAGGAGGGGTGGGAGGGAAATTCTCTTCTAGGGTGGAAGAGCTTACGTGCCAGCGATTTTTGTTTTGTTGATGTTTTGATTTGTGCGTGCGTGCAAATGTTTGCACTCGCGCGTTTTGTTTTTGTTTGCCTCGTTTTTTCCGCTTTTATTTATTTTTTTTTTTTTTTGGACAAACCACCAACTAGCCATAGCCCCCCCGCCCCAATCCTCTTTTTGTGTGAAGCCCCGGCAATGGCGTTTTTCCTCCCCCAGCCGGGCATAAACTATAGTTTCCCCTGCGTATTCCTGCCGAATATATACATGCATGTATATTTATTTTTGCCAGTTAAAATTTTCTTGCCTTGCCTCTGTTGCATTTCCGGCTGCCAGAGGTTTTTTCCACCATTTTTTGCGTGCATTTTTTTGGGTGCTCATCAAAATGGAAACTGTGCAACGTGCAGTAAGTGTGACTGATAGTGTGGTGAGTTAGTTGATTCTTTTTTATGCCTCGCAGCCCCAAAAAAATCGCCCCGGGCCCGGACTGACAGTTGCAAATCATCAGAAATTTAAATTGACTTAAATTGTTTGTGCTTTCTTTTTTTTTGTCGTCCCGGGCACTTGTTGTTTTTCCACGGCGCCCTGTGTGTTGTTTTTGGGCCGTGATTTTAGCAGGAAGCAAGCACCGCTGTTATTTATGAAAATAATAGATATGCAAATTAATCTTTTGGCTCTTGTTTTGCGAAAAACCACTGATAAAACCGGCAATTACTGGGGAGAGGGCTGCACAATTTAAGGATAACTCACTCACGTTCGTCCCGAACAATTTAAAGGTCCAATTAAGGCGGCACACACACAGCACAAAGCGACTTCATTTGTCTATTGTACAAATCTATGGCTTTATTTACGAGTATACGTATACGTATCTATTGTACATGAATTTCTAGGGCCAACCGTCTCCACACTCGATTGACTTTGGCTAAGCACATCCATGGATATACAGATATAGATATAGACATATATTTACCATATTTTAACTGTTTGCACAGAGAGAAAGCCCAAACCGGAAATGGGAAATGATTTGGATTTAATAATGCTCTGAAATGCTTTGTAAACAATCTTGCAGCTCTTCATTTGCATATTTTGTTGATATATTTTTAAACAAATTTTGTACTGGTTAATATTCTATTAGAGGAATACATTTTGATTATTAAATAAAATCTATTAGGTGTGTATATTATGCATATATTTATTTATTTGCATTCGAGTGCTTCTGTAGGATAGGATATTTAAATTATTTACAATTTGCATATATTTTCATATATTTGCATTTATATCCATATAAATTAAGGTTCCATTGCTATGGAAATATAAATTTACCAGAGGAACTACATTAACTTATGGTTCATTTGGAAATACTTTTATTCAAAATATGCCGCTGAGTAAATGAATGAAAATTGAATGTTATTATGCTGCAAAATGTTTTATGGCATCCCAACAGGTTTTTCAATTACGTATTCGCAAAAGTATCGCCCCCATATGTCGGGAGATTAGCTTCTTGGAATACATTTGTATATTTATCATAATTACGATTTTAATCCCTCTTTTAGGGACTGCACAACCCATTCCTCTGTCGCAATTTTTCCCCCTGTACGCTCATTGTTTCGCCAAAAGGGAGTACCTTCCACTTCCATCTTTTTCTATTCCGGTTTTGCTTTGATTTCTGGGCAAATAATAAAATATACAATTGTTGTAGAAATATGTCAGTAAAATTCACGTTTCGCATCTCCTGCTGTGGTCGTTTTTCCAACCAACTCCCCCGCTTTTCCTTTCTTTTCCATTTATTTGTGTCTCTCTGTCTGCCCGTCCGTCTGTCCGTCTGTCCGTTGGTTCCTTCCATTGTCTCTGGAAATTGTATGTACGGGAATATGTGTGATTTTTATTTTTGTGGCTTTTGCGCGCATTGCTCTTTGTTTTTATGTATAAATCATTTATTGTTTTTATGTACGACGTTGCGAGCTGGCTGGCAGGATGGCTGGTTGGCTGGCTGAATGCCAAATATGAGTGCCTGTGTCTGACATTAATTGGCAGTGATTGAGGGATTTTTGTGTGCCTTTCCCCTTGTCCTGCGAGTCCTGTGTGAGTCCTGTGCGTCCGTATGTATTGTCTTGGCTACGTGCGCCTTTATGAAATATTAATTGGCCTTTCATAGGGCCGCATGCTGTACGTTCCGCTCCCAAACGTGCCATGTGCCCCATAACCTGCTCAATGTCAGCAAAACGGAAGCCCAGTACCGATTCCAATGCCAATACCGAATACCCAACTCCGACACCAATTCCAATTCGAGGTCGGAGTTCGAAGGTTGGCATCGCGATTGCCACAATAAGGTAAAACAATAAAAAAGCGACAGACACGCCTCCGAACACGATTTGAGGCTGTGAATTGCTTCAATGCTTATTGGGGCATTATTACGAATAAACCTAAAAAAAAGGGAAATTATTATTATTCATCTTCGATGTTTCAATGTTTGAATGATGAGCCAATTAGGGAATTCCCACTAATTGCTTATAGAATTAAATGTATGCCCACACGATTTGTATTTCTTTGATTTTGTCTTTACGAAACATGTTTGTAAAGTTGTAACTTTCAAGGTTTAAGCCAAACTTAATAGGGATTCCTTTATAATAAAGATAAAGATAACATTAACATTTCAGCACCCACACGGTCGTTGAGTTATCTACGATTCTTTTGGTCAGTATTTCTTTCAAAGCTATATCATACGATTAGCTATATCCCAAGGCATATCTTATGATTTCGTTTTGAAGTTGATTTCGTGATTTTCCGAAGTAACCCAGCCCCTTGACCCTGCGTTCACATTTTAATTCGCAAACTAAGCTCCAACATGCTCCCGAAAACTAATGAAAAAGATGTGCATGTACCAGCACTTCATTAGCAATTCAATTCTCAAGATGTCACATCTTTCGTGATGCTGAAATAGTTTCTAAGCCAAATTAAAACAACATTTTAATACACTTAACGGCTTTGGCCTTGCAATTCCACTTAGATTGCAGCCAAGTCAGTAACCTCGATGTGGCAAATCCTCGCCCCCTCATCACGCCATTCAGCGGCAAACAAAGCTGACGACTTAACCTTGAAGTTGTCGTCGCGATTTCTTCGCTCCTCTGGCTTGAGAGTATTTTCCCCCAACCACGCCCCTCCCCCCACAGCTCCGCCTCCGCCCACTTTGACAGTTTCCCATTTTCCAGCAGAAGAGCTGCTGTTGCTGTTGCTGCTGCTGCTGCTGCTGCTGGGAAGGACTTTCTAGGATTCGCATTCGCATTTCTGCCTCAGCAGCTGCGCTTTGCGTTTTGCCAAAAGGGCTTTTTGCGTTTAATTAAAAATATAGAAATGCACGAGTACGACTGCGAGTGCGAGTATGTTTTGCGGCTGTTGGCGTCTTTGGCCCTGGCCATGCAATAGAAACGTTGCTTGCTTATTGCTTTTCCTCTAAAGCAGCCGCTGCACAGCGGGAAATTGGGGGTTCTTTTACCCAATTAAGTTGGGAAATCAGAAAAATCTGATGAAAGCTACAAATAATAAGTTTATAATGTCAATTTTTCATACTTTATTTTGTAGGATGAGTGAGCAAAAACTTGTTCCTGTTTATAAAAGCAAATGCAAATTTTATACCAACATTTTTGTATATTTCCAATTTATTTAAGCATATTATTTGTGATTCTTGTCATAGGTTATACTCGTCTATTTATATTAAACTGCACATTTTGGATTGATGATTCAATTGGAAGCTTTAAATGTTCATAACTCACAAAAGTGAAATTTTGCTTAATAAGGAGGTTTCAAACCTCTAAACAAGGTGATGAAGAAATGAAATTGACTTTTTGGATCTTTATATAATATTTTATCATATTAAAATTAAACAACAAACATAGATTTTATATTGACAATACTTATTTTCTGAGTTATATGTATTTTATTTGTTTTAATTATAGAGAGTTAACAAATAATTAAAAATAAGAGCTAGGAAGGAAGTATGCATTAATAGTTGAAGCAGTATAATATGAAGTGTTTCGATTATATTTCTCAATGTTTTAACTATAAGTAATATCGAGCATTAGCATTACAACATTGTTAATCCAAATAAGAGTGTCTCAATATAAAATAAGGAGATCTTGAAGTATTATCCTATTTTGTTTTGCCTTTGCAATTCGATTTTCTCGCTGTGTGGGCGCAATTGTTGGTGTTGAGTGCGCTACAGTGCGTATTCGCATGTGGAACTACAACATGCTGCTGTGATTTTGCACGCCTCGGACGACAGGCGAAACTCAGGGAGTCTGCTCCCGTTTCCGTTCCTGTTCCCGCTCCCGTTCCCGTTCCTGCTCCCATATCCTGTCCCGATCCTGTTGCCGAGTCTTTTGTGTGCGCGGAATAGAATCTTATATATTAAAGATGGTGGCCGGGATCCTGGAGGGCGGAAGGGCGGGGAGGGCGCGATAGCGAGTGTTTGGGAGTGGAAATAATAACAGCGATTCCCAACAAAAGCGCGCACAATAACCAAGGCAACAGCTGCTGCAGTTCGGCCAACAACAATTGCCGGCCGCTGTTGTTGTTGCCGCTTGAAGCGGAAACTCAAAGCGCGTAAACCGGAAACTGCTGTTTAATGGCGTCGCTGCGCATGCAAAGCCCGAAAACAGTACGAAAGGCCCATTCCATAACCATAACCAAAACGAAACGAAACGAAACCAAACCAGAGCAAACCGGAGCAAACCAGGCCCAATGGCAACACAACAGCCCAGAGTCAGGGAAATGAAATTTAATTCATTGCAAACAAACAAAACGGTCTGCAGTGTATAGTACTGCGCGCACTGCCACTGCACAAAATGTAATTAAAATTTTCTATTTCAATTCGCCGCCTAACCTTTTCAGCGACCCTGCTGCTGCCAGCAAAAATGGTAATGGAAATGGCCAGGTTAGCTGTTCGCTCGGTGGGGCTATTAAATTATTTTCCATCTGCTGGCTGCCATTGTTTCCGGCCCCCCGATTTTCTAATTAAAGTGATAGATATTCATGCCCCCGTCCCGGCCCTCTGGGCCATCCAAATGATGGATTTCGGGGGATTTGCATTTCCAAATGCCAAACGATAGATAATGTCAGCTGAAAGTCATACTTCATTCTTCAGTTTTCAGTTTTCAGTTTTGCTTAAAAGCCAAAAGCACAGGCAACGCCGAAAGGCTTAGTGCGGCTATCTGGGCTATCTATTTACTTGTCCCTTTTGGCCGAAATGCCATAATTTGCGATTCGAAACTCCCTATTTGGCGGGCCGTCTCCAGTGTAGCCGGTTAAACAAAACACCCTCTGGTGCTGTCAATCAGCATCGGGCTTAGGAGCATTCGCAAAATGCACGCGTTGGCATATTAGATTGCCATTACTGCTTGTCAAGGATTATGTGTCTTAATTTCGTGTTAAAGGATTTGCGCTGCCCTTCGCTATCCGCCATTCGCCATCCGCCATTTGGGATTCCCTCTGCTCGTCGGCGATTGGAAGGAAAAACAGCGTTTTCTCTCATTTTCGTTCGTTACACTTTTTGTCAGCTTAATGCTCGCCCCGCTTATCGGAGCAGCCAATCATCAATGTTGTATCGCTTTGCCATTTCAGTAGCTGCTTCCCGAGCGGAGCTAATAAACTTGACAGCAGTCCCTGTTTTCCTGTTTGCCGACACTGCCAGAAAAACTCACGTGATTGCCGAGGAATTTCAAGAAGGTTATGGAGAAGACAAATCAAAAGGGTGCTCATGAATTATGGAAATTATGCAAAGGTTTGTTTGAGGTTTCCTTGGTTTCTAAGTGCACTTAAATATTGCAGCTTTAAAATGATAAAAAACTCAAAGGTTGCAAATGATATTTTAAGATCTGCTTTAAAATAAATTCCATAACAGAATTTGTAATATATCAGGAATTTGTAATACGTATGTGTAAGTATTTTCGTGCACAAATGCGACAATATTTCCGAGATGGTAGAAGTATTTTGACTAGAAAGCATAATTGCATGATTCAATAAGTTGCTGCATTTATATTTGTACCTAGTTTTAATTTTCCTGTGTTAAATATTCCCTTATTATTTCCTCTATTTAATTTTTTTGGCTCAAGTTAATACTCCTGTTTTGTGTGACATTTTTTCTCCCTGTATCTCAATGCCGCTTGGATTTTCATCTATGGAGAGCACGAGCAGCTAGCAGGTCAATAAACATTCGAGTTTGGCTCTTGGCCATGTCCTGTTTAATGCACATTTAAGGACAGAAAACTTCTGCTGCTGCCGCTGCTGCTGCTGCTGCTCCTGCCGCTGCTGCCATTCCGACATCCTGTCCATGGCGATTCACACATTAATATTTCAAATTGTGTGGCATCACAAGCCAGAGCAGTTCAGTTGCATGGCTTTCTATTTGATTCCCATTCTCGGTGTCATCCGTGCCGGAAAAATGTATTTCTGCTGTTGTCATGTCCGAAAAGTTGATGAGCGAACTGTGTTTTAGCCAGCAAACTCTCCCCGGACGCACTTTGCACCACCCCCGCACCGTTCTGTTCCTGCACCACCTTGCAGCACCGCAAACTGAACACCGAAACACCGAAACACTGAAACAGATTCGGAGACGAACTTCAAAAATCTTGTTTCAAGTTAAAAGCAAAGTAATAAAAACAGCAAATGGCTAACAGCTAACAGCAAGCTGCAAAAGTTTTGACAATTTCGAGTGTTTTACTTTTTCGGTTTTTGTTTGATTTTGTTTGCTTTTTGTTTTCTCCTAATTTTGGGTTTGGTTTTGGCTTTTTCGAATCCGACTTGTTTTATTTTATTTTTTGTTTTTTTGTTTGTTGGGGGGCGAGGTCTGAGAGATTTTTATGGTTTTGTTGGCTGACACTTTAATTGAGGCGGTTTGGGAGGGAAATATTGTGAACAGCCGTTGACAGTAATATTTGCGTTTGCTGTTATTTTAAATAAAAGTTGAAAGTTGCAAAGTGCCAATGGGGAGGGCCAGTCACTTGGGAATGGGATAATCGAAATGGAAACCAATAATTTGCTACATTGTGTCTGTCCGGTGGATATGGCTACCGCTATATGGCTACCATTTGCCCTCGTATGCGGGACGGGCATCTGAAACTAATTTCACATGCTGTGTTGTCTTTTGTGGCTTCAGTTCATCGCTCATTGTCACATTGTCACATGCCGGGGGCTGGGGATGCTGCTAGATGTTCAGGATATGGTTGGGGGGGGAACAGGACATTGCTGACTGTGGTTTCATTTCCATTCATTTGCCAACTGACATTTTGTGTATTTGAGCAGAAATTTTGATTTGTCTGCAACCGGAAATCCGCAAAATAAACTGCAAATATATTTGCATTGACTGTCTGTCGGTTGTGTGTGCTGCTGGCTTAGCCCACATGCAGCTTTTCCCTCAAAATTAGAGAGCTTAAAGTTCAGTGCAGCCACAGCAAATTATCAAAGGCATTCCATAATCCTTCAATCTGTCAATAAATGCATATTCCCTGCAGTTGGTGGCCGAACAATGCAACTGCCAAATCAGCAAATCTTTAAGCCACTCCGCCCTATTTTTGCCTAATTCGCCCGCATTCTCTGTTCTCTGTTTGAGTTCGGTCTTAGATGCAACGCCTAATTTCGATTGTAATATGCATGAACTATTTGCACTGCACAGCAAATTTGATTTAAAATTTGCACCATTTTGCCGGGGAAATCTTAACGTGTTTTCCCCACACAAATATGACTTTTCGAGAGCACTCGACGTGCAAACTTGTGCCGGCTGCTGCTGCAGCGCAGCAGCCTTGGATTTTGTTTGCTGGCATTTGAGAAATTTTGCGGTAAATATTTGCCTTGGCAAAACTTTGCGTTTTCTGTGTAATTGTCGAAAATGTGCGCATTTTCACATTGGAATTCACATGGCTAACGGTGAAATGAGCAGTGAAAATGCTTCACTTTAAGCACAATACACACACTCGTGTATCGACTGTGAAGAGAGGCTAGTGGGCGAACAAAGGATTTTCCTCGAATGCAGATTAAAGACAATCGAGAGGCACTCGAGACCTGAATGGCTAGTTTCAAGAGCTTTTCTCACTCTCTCTCCTTTGGAAAATTCCGAAAATATTCCATCATTGCCGGGCATTTTCCCCAAGCAAAGGGACACAAGATGGGCGGAACTAGAGAGAAATATGTTGCATACACTTTTATGCTAATGCAAAATATGTCAATGTCAAATGTAACGTATACGCACCGTCGGCCGGGCAATTCATCATTAAAATCCCCACCAACATGGGCCCCCAAACTGACCCATTTTCCCCCAAGGACAGTGAGTCCTTTGAGACTTTTCACAGAGATAAGAAAAGCCTGCTGCTGTTCTCTTGTCTGTCTTAAAGTCAAGGTGCGGTCCAGGCCCAAAGTCACGCCATGCAAACGAGTGTCCCGAGTTATTCTTTCGTCCTGTGGTCCTTTTTTCTTTATACATATATATGTATTTTTTTTTTTGAAGAAATCGCCTGTAAAACTAGTTAAATATGCCCCTACGGCAATTCCGAAACATTCGTGCGCTCGCTCGTCTCCCAGCGACTTCAAAGGTGACCCACACACACTTGGCTTGGGTTGGGTTGGGTCACCTCAAAAATTGAGTGAAAGCCACTCGGCGCATTAGGGAAATGCGGAAACTTGGATTTTTTTCGCCCCCGCTTTTCCTTTTGTGTGTGCATGGGTTTGGGTGCTCGCACGTGTGTATTAGTGCAGAGAGAGAAAACTTTAATCTTCATTTATACGATATGTTGGATATGTTTTCTCCAATTTCAAGGGAGAAAAACCATTACAAACTATTTAAATGAAACCGAACAAATAAAATGGTTTCCTAATACCAAATAACAACAACAGCTTACCATTTCCATTTAAAATTAAAACAAGCTGGTTCAAAAAAGTTCTCCATATGTGTAGGTAATATTATAATTTCATAATCGTACACATCACTTCAGACTAATTTTGTTTGTTGTTTATGTCCTTTTTTTCCGTGTGTGCGTGTATTGTAATGGCTTTTGTATTAGTGTCAAAACACGTAAATTGTTGCTTGGCGTTTTGTTGCTTTTTCCCAGGACACCCTCCCTCCTCTGGCTCCCCTCGCGCCCCTTCGCATTTTCCCCCCAACAAATTGAGTGCGTGTGCGATTATGAAAGCGGGAAAATGGGGGCGGTGTTTTCCGTGCGGGGTTGACGGGGGGGCGTGGCAGTGGGTGCGGCCGTGCGAATATGTTGTTCATTATAATCTGCTCATGTTGCTATTTTAGCTGTTTGTTGTTATTGCTTATATCCTTGTTCCTCGCTCGCCTTCCCGTTGGCCTCCCCGAAGTCCTCCCCCAATGTCCTTCTGTCCGTTCTCGAATGTTGCTGCTGTTCACATAGCCGTTGGTGTTGTGCCACTGTTGTTGTATCTCTGCCATTGTGGTTATTTTCATTGCTTTGCATTATTCGTGTTCGGTTGCTGTGTTTGCCTGTGTTTTCAACAAATACATAATTTTGTGGACATAAAATTGTCACATGTCGTTGAATTTTGATTTGATTTTATGCGTGCAAATTTATGCATGCGCTTACGTCTCCACTTCGATCGCTCCGGGGGTTGTGTGTTTTTCCGGGTGTCTCGGGGATTTTCCGGGCTCCTCAGTGTGTGTTTAGTTGCACGCAGAGGCCGCAAAAACACACTCACACTGAACACACTGGACACACGGACACACGGACAAGCGGACAGCGAACAAACTGGCCAAATGGACAAGCGGACAATGTGGACAAACTGGACGGGCGGACAAACAGAGAGACAATGGCTGTTTGTATTTGCAGGCTTTTCATGACTTTTTATCACCAAACCAAACCAAACCAACCTACAAAATAAAAAAAAACTCGAATGCAAATAAACAAATGTGTACGTAAATTGCTACGTATCTATGGACAAGTAATAACTCCTGTTGTGCATTTTCATGCAGTTTGGCACATTTTTGGTATTTCTGGCTTCCCTGGCAATTGCTGTAAATTTACACAATGATTTATATTTGATATTTTAATTGCTATTGTTTATTGTGTCATTATTCTAACACTTCCGATTGCGGTTGATTAAATTTATTTGGGCTTAGATACGAGAATAAAACTCCCAACCCCGGTGGATGGCAAACCGCATTGGTTTTTGCGGGCAGGGCTTAGCTTTGCGCATAATTTATGCAGCGCAACAAAGAGCATAATAGATATGGCTTATAATCGTTTTGGCCAGATAAACAAAACGCACACACTCTTGTCGAAAAGTCGGCGCACAAATATTGTTCAATTTGAAACGTACGCAGGCCATGTAATTAGTATTCAAACGTTATATTTATTGTTTTGTTTAATTTCATTTGAAAAGCCCGTTACTCTCGTTTCTATTGATAATTCAGTTGTTCACTTTTCTTGCCACTTTTTTCTGCCTGCCATTGTTCCGGCTTAAAACCACAAAAACCCAAAGAACAAGCTTAAGAGTCATTGGGTTATCATAAAATTTATTGAATTTTCCTTAGCCTCGCCGGGCGTTTTGTTCATTTTCTTGGTTATTAATTCAAGTTGTTGCCTTAATCCTTGTGGAAAATCTCTGAATGGACTCAAGTAAACAAACATTCGGAGATTTTACACAGCCATTATGAAAATTAAATGATTTCGAGGCTAGGCAAATGCTTTTTGCGGCCAGTGTAGTGCCGGATGGTGGCTTCACATTTAATTCCCATATTTGACTTTGGCAATCACAAAAGCGTCGATTGGCTTAAGTTGTCGTCGGGACGGAGGCACATGCGTGTCCGCTTTGATTTCGGCTTATGTATGACCGGAGTGACGTTACGTATACGCCACCGGGTCGCATTTTGAAAAGGATTTCGCCATTCCCATAGAATTCGCACTCGAAATCGAAATAGGACTCAAATGCGACCGCATAAGCACGTCGCTTTCTGTGCAAAAACGTTTTATTGGCCCGTTTCGAGCAAAGAGCAAAAATTAAATCATACAAATTATTCAAAACGCCGGGTCCGAGGGCAACAAATTGAATTCGCATTTCGGCCGCTTTCTCGGCGGAGGGGCAGGCGGTGGCGGCAAAAAAGGGTTTCCAACAGCAACAAGAAACAAGACAATTTTACAGTTGCCTGGCAAAAAGGTAAGTCGAAGTCCCGTCCGGACTTATGTAAGCCTTTTTACGAGCCAAACTCGTGCCATTGGCCATATGGTGGAGTTTTGTGTTCTGGCCAGCTCGCTCGCTCTCTGTGGGATATGTTCGATAGCCTCTGGGCCAACGGGCTTGGCTTGGCCGGATTGGGCTGGACTGGGCTGGACTGGGCTGTTTTTGTTCTCGGCCATAATAAATTCAGCCCATATAAAGGTGGCACCAGCTGGCCATCGGGGCCGGCAAATAAAAAGCCTGCAAAACAGAGAACTCAGCTAGAACAAAATACGCAAGCGGGAGCCTCCTCAATCGGGGAGTTTTCGAACAAAGGATACCCCCGGAGTTGGCCTTAATTGTTTGCTTTAATGAAGGTTATTAATCAACCTAAAACTCGTAACTTCTGGTGATTCGGGGCTTCGCTTGAATGTTCAATTAAAAGCTGCTATACTACTAAACTAATCAGTTTTGAGTACTTTCATATTTTACAGCATTTAATTCGACAAGAATATAACTTAAAAGTTCGTGGAACATACCCGAAACAGCAATATTTACTGGGTTTTTAAGTTGTAAGATATTTGTGCATTAAAATACAAACAACTCACTCATTTTGGCTCGTGTTTTGGTTAGTCAATGCGTAAATATCGTAGTACAAGTTTGATATGAAGAAGAGAGTTTTTCTACAGTATTACCCAGAAAGTTGTTGATCCTTTCATTAAATTACTTGTATTTCTAGTGGTGGCTACTTAATTGAACCTGGCAAACAGCTGAACCTAACAATCAATGGCCATCCAAAAGCAAGGAGAAGGGAACTCAAAGAAACTGCAGCGCTTGAGTGTTAACCGAAATGTGTAGCTAATGCCAAGAGTTCCATTGTTAACTTTCCGGTTTCGGCTTACAGCAAACACCAAGTTCAATATGCCCCCTGTGTTCAATGAGTACGAATGTGTGGCAGAACCTTTCGTATAGTATACTGTAGAAACTGAATTGGCAAAAGGCAAGAAAAGCAAAATTCACAAAATTCAATTAAAGTTAAACTAAACAAGCTTCGAACAAATGCGTTTAGCTTCGGCTCGCAGTGAAGAGTAAGGAGCAGGAGCAGGAGCAGGATCCGGACCGGGAGCAGGAGCAACAGGAAAAACAGGACATCAGGCAGGGAAACAGGAAGCTTTGGCGCTTGTCAAAGGAGCGGTAACTGGTAACTGGACGTTTGCTTCATCGGATGCTTTGGACGAGTCCTGGCAAGGAGATGGGGAACGGGTATGGGAGGCGATGTGGATGGATGAATGGTTCAATGAGACGATATAGATGGATGGCCGTGCGTATGGGCTAGTCTTTTGGTTAGTTGACCCAATAGATGGATGGACGGATGGCTGGATGGATGGCTGGTTGGCTGGCTGGCTGGACGGATGGATGGATGGATAGATGGATGGATGGATGACTGGCCTGCTGATGCTGCTCCACTGGCTGCTGCTGCTGCTGCTAACAGGAAACGGAAGCTGCTAAAACAAACGCTGTGTTTAGTTTGTGTCCCTTCATCCGGCGCGTCGTCGTCGTCGTCTGCTTTTCTATTTGTATTTCTATTTATTTGCCGCTCTTTTCCATTTCAACCACTCGACCCAATGTTGCTGTTGTTGTTTTAGGCAAGAAATTCGATTTACTAGCTGATTGCTGTTAGCGCGCACAAAACAAAACAAAAATTGAGGCACACACTTTTCCAGGGACTCGCCGTCTGTCAGTTGTTTGCACTGCTCGAAAAATAATTATCTCCTCAGGGGAATCGGGGTTGCAATTAAGAGGCATTTGGGGATATCATCTTATATTGAATACTCTAAAAAGTCCTACATTTTGGGTAATGGAAAAGACGAATATATCTAATTTTTAGTTTAGAATCACTTCAATGATATCTAGGTAATAATTTAAAGATATTTGTAGATATATTCTTATTTTAAATACAATTAAATCGTAAAATTTTAGGAAAATAGTATAGATTGACATACAAATTTGGTGTATAAATAATTTATAGCTGCTATTATTACTGTCTTATTTTTTACCCAATTGGAGTTGAGGGTTGTTTCATATTTTAATAATATTTGACTGGTAAAAATTATCTAATATTGCCATTTATATCTAATTTCATACAAAATTAACAGTTTTAAACTTTNACAGTCTTAAACTTTTGACTTAATGGCTGCACCGAAAAACGACAGTTGGCCAACATTTTTTTGTAGTGATCACTAAAGGTGGCCCATAAAGCCTAACAGGCTTCCATTTCCCGGATCTGGTGGCATCCTCGCAAAGTTGTGCGTAAATTTAAGCGACAAGGCTAGCCGTATGCTTCATTGATTTAAAGGGCGCATCGTAAATAAATAAAACGCCATAAAAGGTTCGCCCCAACCGCCCCCAAGCCAGCTCCCCCATCACCCCCAAAAAAGTAGGCAACAAAACGGACATTGGACATTTGGCATTGGCAGGCGTTAACCGAAAAAATGAAAGCAACAAATAATACAAAAAAAAAGAAAAAAAAAACGCAGCAAGGACACAACAAACAGAAAAGAAAGGCGGTACAAATAAATAAATAGAAGCAAGACGAAGGGCCGGCCAGCAGACAATTAAATTTGTACAAATTGAGTGTAGAAATGTGGCAGGCAAACGCACAACGGCAGTAATAACAACGGGGCCAAAAGATGGCAGTCGATAGCGCATTTTTATGGCAATTTAAAGCACTTCAACCAGGAAATGAAAGCCGGCAAGAGAAACAGGCAGGGAAACAGAAACAGGGACAAGGATGTGCAGACAGAGCAGTAGCCGTTGGCAAATGATGCGCCCATTACGTGCACGTTGGCAAAATAGTTAATTTTATCGGCCGTTGGGTGTAGATGGGGGGCGGCTGCGGGGCGACTGGGGGGTAGAAATATACGAGCAAATGTACTTGACTTCATAACCAAGAGCCCGCAACCACATCAAATAATATGGGCCCGGCCGAAACTTACGCTCAATAAAGTAGCCATCCGACTTGGAGAAACTAACTTCCATTGTTTGGGGCAGTCGGGAGAGGAGAGGCGGCAGGCCACCGGAAGGGGAACATTTTCGTTGGTTGCCTCTGTATTTTGGCCAAGTTCAATAGATATAGTACGAATCGCAAGTTTTTCCGTCTGTCTGTCGGTGGGAGTTTGCGAATGCAGCCAACTGAAGAGGTGCGCTCATCCGTTCATTTATTCATTCATTCAGTCATTCATTTTGAACCGTTCATTGGTTAGTCAGTCAGTTCGTCCGGCAAGGCAATCATTCAGCCCAGCCAGCCAGCTTCGCGTTCGCTTTTCCACTCTCCGGTCCCGATTTTCCTTCCCCCGCCCTCGCCACCAACCAACAACCCATTCCGATTTTCATTTCCAATGCCAATGCCAGGCCACGTCCATGTCCGAGTCCGCGTCCGGCGCTATCTGCAATCATCCAGGAGCAGCACCATCGCAGAAGCAGGTTTTTCAATAGACAATTTCATAGACGGCTTTTATACGCACCCACCCACACTGAGAATTATTAGTTTACCTTATTTTCGGAGTTGTATTTGGCGTCACTTGATATAACAAATTTTTCTCTTCATCAGTCTGCAATGGAAAGGATAAATTCAATTTACATCCAAACTATCTACGAGTATTTTTCAAAACCTTTGAGATTTATATTTGGTTAGAGCTCGAGATTGTGTATATTTAATTTTATGAATATTTCCAAAATATCTTCAGAGTAGGTATTTATATTTTCAGAAGCAGGGGATCATTGATATATTACATTGATAATGTTAAAGTAACATTAACATTAAGCCTTGGATTCCAAAACATAAAGGTTTAGTAGTTTCTGAGGACTTACCATTTACCAGATATTATACCATTATACTCCTATTATGAAAGAAATATTACTTGGAATTATTAAACATATTTTTGGTATAAAGGTTATCAGTTGTCAGTTGTTTTGGGTTTAAATGTTTCCGGGAATATATCAATATATCATGTTTCAGGGTTGTCTGGACCGAATTTCACTTTTCTTGCCGTAAAATTCAACGAAACAAGTGTGGATTAAGCCCGAATAACTGCCGGAAAATATAGTGTACGGAGGATGCCATCTGCCGGGCCATTTGATGAGCAATTGCCAGCTTTTGCGCCGAGTGCAGTGATGTATAGTCGCTGGCAGCTACATGCGAGCATAAGCAGTCCCCAGTTAGCAATAGCGTTCGTCACTCGTTAACTGAATCGTGTTTGCCTTTCATTTCCATCTGGCCAGGACGCCGGATCCTTTGGAGGCGTCGGAGGAGCAGCCGTTTTCCTCCCCGCCGCTGCTCTTTATTGTATATTGTTTCTTATGCGCTGTTTTATTTGCAACTTTGTGGAAAGGGAGCGGTCGGTCTGGGATGGGATGGGACACGGGATTGGCATTCATCTCCCTTTCCGATTTTCCCCCATCATTTTTGCTCTGCTGCTCGGTCGTGCACGCGCTCGTTTTGGTCGCTCCAACCGTTACAGTTTCAATTCATTTCTAGCATATTTTCATTTGGAATTCATATTTTCTTAACAAAAGTTTTGTGGAAATATATATATATACATCGTAAGTATATATATGTATATTGTGTATATATAGAGATATTCGCTGGGGACCCTGTCGGGTGCATGGAAAACTTTTCATTCTCTGCATCAAATGAGGCAGAAAAAATTTATACAAAGGCAAACGTCAAGTTTGAATCACTCAAACGTAACGGACGGAGGAATGAAAAAAGGAAGCTGCAACAAATGTTTAAATAAATATTAAAAAATAAAATGCTTGCCAAGGGGACGAAGGACGAAGGACGACGGACGACGACGAGCCAGCGGAAAAAAAGGTAAATGGAAAAGTTAAAGGTAGAAGCCCAAAAGGAGCGAAGCCAGCAACGGTTGGCAATGATGCTAATGAAATAAATCATATGGAAATATGCATAAATCAAATTTCCCCAGCAGCGGCGGCAGCGGCAGCGGCAGCAGCAGGAGAGCTCGACTTTTCCCAGCATTATTGTAATAATGGCTGTGTGCGGTGGCAAAGGAAATGATCGGTTAAAATAACAACGCATATCGATTTCCACACAATTGCAGCGTCCTCGTCGTCGACGACAATTGCGAATAAATTGCTTGATTTGCCCAAATAACCAAATAACCGAGCGCATCATCGCG
Organism: Drosophila ironensis; assembly: GCA_021223825.1. NCBI lineage: Eukaryota > Metazoa > Arthropoda > Insecta > Diptera > Drosophilidae > Drosophila > Drosophila ironensis. The sequence goes on from JAJJHQ010010498.1 coordinate 509,745, forward strand.
CGCCAAAATGGCCATAATAACGGCTCACACAATGACTCCCAGCTCCCTGTTCCCTGCTCCCTGCTCCCAGCTGCCCGCTCCGTCCCTGCCCGCATCCGTACTCATTGTCGCATCCTGTGCCACCATGTCGTGCCGGTCTGACATGCCATACTTTTCACCCGGACACCCGGCCGTCCGGACGGCGGCGTGACTGAAAATTCATAAGAATTGCCACAAATATTCATATATGGACTGGCGACACGCACACGGGCCAATAAACGACATGGCATACACCCAATAAACGTCCGCCCCGTCCTCGCCGTCGTCCCTTTCGGCGTCCCTGGAACACCCGGAACCCTGGATTCCGGATCCGGAACCGAAAAGCGGCGTACAATTGCACGGAAGTGTCATCGCCAAGTGTCGTCGAGGCAATAGGCATGTTGTCAGGCCAACACTACCCGGAGACATTCGCTCGCACAGGGTCCTTCAGTCAGTCAAGCAACCGTTCAAGCGCTCAACCTTTCAAGCGCCCCGTCCTCCGGCTCGTCCGTCCGGGGGCTGCACAATGGTAATAATAATCAAATTGGAAATACATATTTCCATCGCCCTCAATTTGGGTCGCACAAATTACATGACAGGCCGTATAATTTCAAGACTGCATATTTTTACAGCTCTCCTTGAGTGCGGAGTGCATACATTAAATTGCAATGAGGTAAGGCGCCGGGCATTTAAATTTCCAGGGAAAACAATTTACAATGCAATAAAAAAGTTGGCTCAAAAAAAACCTTTGAGCCATCGACACCAAAACTGTGTAATTTGAGAACAAAAATGTATTTAGATTCAACAACCAAATAAGTTCCAATAAAGTGATTGTTATTCATTTTAAGGGAACTTAAAGAAAAGAAACATAAATAAAATACATATTTTTACAACTGCACAAGCAAAAAACAAGTGAAAAGCAATGAATTGATTGCTGGCGAATAAAAAAAGTACAGCCCATAAAGCTTCAATTAAATTGTGTTTATATTCAGGACAAAAACTAAGAAGAATTCATTCATATATTTTTCCCACAAACAAGCTGACTGGATATAAATCAAAAAGCACGTAAAAGCCTACATATATGTACATATATTTTTTGTAAAGGAAAATCTAATCTTAGCAAATGCTCTGGTTTTATAAATAAGCTGGCAAATAGAATTGTTGTTCTTCCCCGAATGCTGTCAATGATTTCTTTCCTCCCACTTTTGGCTTCAAAAGGATTCCGTACCCATTGTGCCGCCTTCCTTTTTTTTTGGTATATATTTAATTTTAATATTCTTCTACACATTTAGGCCGACACCCTTGGCCAATTTGCGCAAACATGGCCCAAGATATGTGTGCACAAACGAAACGAAACGAAACGAGAATATTCCCACTCCCGGCTTACATGGCGTATGTGTAATGTATAGCCGCACACCCGGTATGTATGTGCGCATTTTTTGCGGTAAATTGACATTTTCGTTCCGAACACCCAGAAAGTAAAATAACCTAAAAAACCGCTGGCAAGGCAACACCAAAAAAAAAACCCTAAAAAAAATACCATACAGCAAATTCGAGACGCGTCACACATTGTAAAATCCTGCGGCATCGGTGTCCTTGAACGTGTCGCCCGCCATTTCGCTCCTGCAACAACTGCTGGCTCTTCGCTCCGGTCCTGACTCCGGCTTTTTTTGGGTTCTGGCTTTGGTTTTGGTTTTGTTTTTGTTTTTGGTGTTGTTTTGGCATTGGCAGGCAGCTTAGCGGCCGCAGCAAAGCCGCAAAACGTCGACGGAGTCTCCGTCCTCAGGCGGAGCGTCACGCTCGCCTGCCACACACTGTCGCCCTGGCTGGAAAACGGGGAAAGTGGGAAAAGCTGGCAAAGCTGGCAAACTTTTCTGCGGCAGGCATGCTTTTAATATTGCAATTGGGTTACCTCTGCCGTCGAAAACACACACAAAAATATGAAACCCCTCTTCTATGCAGAAAACCCGAAAACCCATCCCGAAATCCACCTCCATTTTGCACCCCTTCTTGCTCGCTTCCATTTCCCAGCTTCGAACTCAAAGCCGATCCCGAAAGGAGCGCCAAACAATTGGAATTTCATACGTTCCCCATTGAAGCCCCTTGGCCTTGCAGAGAGCAAAATTTAATGGCGATACTTGTTATGGATAAGTATTGAATGCAGTTTCAGCCTTGGATTACTGCAATTATTGGACTATATGTGTTTAAAGTTACAGTATTTCAGTTTCTTAGATACTCAATACAGCAGGATGGGGAAGAAAATGCATAGTCGTATTTAAACACCTGGCGTATGCGTGATTTTAGTTGTATTACAAAGATATGAGTTTAATGTTCTCAATTTTCATTTAAATATGTTTCAATGTTTTTAATAAGATGCTAAAACCTTCAGAACTATTTCTAGCATCATAAAATAGTAGCAAAATAATTACTAATCATTTTATTAAATATAAACAAATTATGAAAATTTAGTGTGTTCAGTTTTCACTGGTAATTGGAAGCTTGTATTCATATCTATGTAGTAGCTTAAAGAAATCATGCTATATGTTTGTTTATAACTTATTTGATTTATCTTCTCATTGAGAGTGATCCGGAGAATAAAAATAGGAGGCCCTTTAATTTATCTCTCTGCAGTCCCGATCCCAGCCACTTGGCGCTGAACCATTTGCTTGGCTTTGGCTTTTGAAGTCGCAGCCAAAATGTCAGACGTATAATGACGCGATGTCAACCTTTTGCTGGCTGGGAATTTATGTATTTATCGTAGCCATCATCAATGTTGTTGGTGCTCCCGTCGTGGTTGTTGCGGCTGTGGCCTTTGTTGCAAGGACACACGAAAGAGGACGCCAAGCATGAAGCGGTGGCGGCGTCTAAAAGGTTCATATCACCTTGAGTGTTTTGTATCTTGAGACTTTGACTGACTGTCGCACGGTTAGCTGGCGTGCTTAAATATGGATATGACATAGCCGGGGTCTCCTTTTCGGCCAGACGCTCCCAATTTGCCACCCTCATCCCGCCCTCGCTCTTGCCCCTGCCCTTGCCCTTGCCAAACCGAACAAACACCTTTTGCCAAAAATCTATGTGAGCGTCTATGTAAATATACACACACATGTGTGTGATGGGTGGGTGCGGGGGTGGTAGCGATTTTAATGCGGGGACCGAAAAACGTTCGTTGATTTATTATGGCATGTGGCGTAGATTTCGTTTGTGATAAATATGCTTTCAAATTAATAACGCTCGCCTCATGAATAATTGGAGGCAAGTCCACGCGTGACATTTGTTGTTTAAGCAGATGCAACAACAATAAGAGCAACGACGAGGCCAAAAACAACATTGGCAAGCGGCAGTCAAATATTGAAAGCTCAGCCAGGCCATTGTATTAAATTGGTTGTGTGCTGTTGCGGCCTGCTCCACCCGGAATGGGTGGGTGCACGACCAGGTGGATGCGGCTTACTTAGCCTAAATCCAACCAGAAGCACACACAACACACGCCAGACAACAACACACGGGTTGTGTAGTATAGTTAGATAGTGCCTGCCCCCGAGCATAACAAACATTTTTGCGCTGACTGTAAATAAACAAAAGCCAAAAAGTACAATGGCGGGAAATCCTGATGCGAATGTTCGAATATGGCAAACAGTAGAAGGACCTGCAGAGCTGCAGGACTGCAGGGCAGCCGGCCAGCCATCCTGGCCTGACTGGTGGCTCCCGGCCAAGCGGCTGTAGGCCATACAACATCCCCTCCCTGCCATCACACCCTCCTGCTGTGGCGCATTATTTATGCATTTCCATGGTCAACATATGTAGTATGCACTATGCAGTATGCAGTAGCTGCGAGTACTCGCAGCACTGGCTGGCGTGTGCGAGTCGTTAGGTAGCTAGCAAGTAGTTAGTCCTTTTCCCTACCAACTATTTCCCATTTACCGCTTCCCGCTTCCCGTTTCCCTTTCCCCTTGTCCCCTCGATTTTCCCCCATTTGGCCATTTCCCTTCCGAACGGGCTGCGGTTGTTGGCTGCGCCTAACATTTGTTGTAACTACCAGTGCATGGCATTGTTAGCGGTAAATTGCACTCATCTATATGTACTATTGACCCCGCACTCCGCACCCGAGGTCTGGCCGGGAGGACACTGAGAAAAACCGGTAATTACTCTATGGATAATCGTTAGCGGAGGCAAAATTAAATATGTTTTTCCTACTCGGATTTCCTTTCAGGTTTGACAAGTCCTTTAAATTAAGTATTATAATAAATCAACTGAATTTCCCTATATTTTAACTTGGAACTAGGTATTATAGTAAACCAGATTCAATACGATTACTCCAATTTTTCGAATCTATAATAACTTTATTATATAAAAAGAAACTAAAACGAAATGTAAAGAGATTTTTAAAAATTCCGCCTGGTATTGATAAGGTTATCTAATGTAGAGGAATTTTAGATCTCAGCAAATCACAATACAAATTGGAATATAATACATATTGGACATATTAACTATGGTGAGATTTTTTATGAATATATAATTTCATGGTTTTTCTGGTGTATACGAGTAGTTCCTTTCTATTTAGAAGTGAACTACAAAATTTAATGGTAAAAATTCCACCTTTCTTTAAGTTGTATTGTTAAACCAAATTATTAATTATTTTTACCCAAATTCCATTACGATTTACCATACATGTATAATAGACCTTGAGGCTTTTTCCCAGAATTTTCTATACAAATTTGTTTCTTCTAATCTTTTTCGCTCGATTATAATTGTAATTATGTGGTCTTGAATTCTTGGAAGATTTTAGATTGCATTTCTTTTTCCTTGCTTCTTTGAATTTAATTCTCTATATCAATTTCTAACTTGATTATTTATCGGAAACCTTATACAGATCTCTCCAACTTTCAGCCATTCGATTTTCAAATCACGCTATGTTGTCGCCCATTTATTTTGCTAAGTGTGTCCAGTGGCGCTCTCAAAATATCAGTGGAATAACAGCAAATAGTCCGCTTTTGAGCATGCGACACTGTCAGCCGCAGCAGCAGTTCTAGCAGCAGTAGCAGCAGCAGCAGCAGTTTTAGCAGCAAAGGCAGCAGACGTTTCTGGCCAGCAGGCAATTCATTTTGTTACCTGGGAAAAATTGCACGGCGTGGCCATGGCATACCATCCAAATGCAGGAGAGACTGCTGCTGGGCTATGGGACTGCGGAGCCTTGGACTTTCGGAGGGGCAGGGGAGACCCTCTAAGCTGGCGTACGTGTGCACAATATGTGATTTTTGTTTCCAACGATTTGCACACGGAGGCCGAAAAGCCAAAGGCCGCCTTCAGAGCGAGATTCCGAACCCGATTCAAATGCAAGTCAGGACGAAAAAACCCGGTTTGGGCAATCACGGCGCACACAGTTTTAAGGCAAAGTCCTTGCAATCATGCCGCACAATAAACAAACGAATGACGAGCCTTTAACTGACTGCCCAACAGACTGGTTGACTGGTTGACTGGCCGGCCGACTACCTGACTGGCTTGGGCAACTTGTTTAGCCTGCAAAATGCAGGAGCATCAGCAGAAGCATCAGCAGAAGCAGCCGAAGCAGCAGCAGCAGCAGCAGCAGCCATTTTCTGGTCCTGTCAGATTCACCTGTAAACAAAAACCACCTGCAGGGCAGTTGGAGTGGGTAAATTAAGCGCAGCATTTTTAATTAGTCCTAGTTCAGCGAGGTTTTCCCTTTCGCAGCTGCCAATTCTCTAGAGGCTTCGTCTATTAACGAGCATCAGGAAAATATCTTGCGCCAATTTACGAAAAGTCATCGAGAGACAGCTGTCTGCTCGTTGGAATCTCTGCTCGTTGGGGTTTTTTCTTGCTGCCCCTAGTGCTCCCTGCATCTGTCTCTATCTGTCTGAATGCTATGATATGCTGCAAATTGCAAACTCAGGAGTCCCGGGCAAGGATTCGTCCTGGGTCGCCCTGCAGTGGCATGTGAATTGCTTGTCTGACTTGTCCTACGCCCAGCGTTTTCGGCTGAGTACATTTCGCAAACAGCTTCGTCGTAGGGCAGCCTATGCCCTGCCTCCAAACGTATCCCTGGATCCTTGCATATCCTTCTGTTCGGCCCATTACTATGGCCCACCTGTGGGCGGGCCAAAAGTTGGCCAACGTTGCGTATGAGCAATGCAATGCAGTGCATTGTGTGTGCATACGTGTGGCATGTCGGAGCTTGCTGCCGCCGCCGCTCCTGCTGTTCACTTTGCTGGCTCCACGTTTTCCTGCTGGCGGCTCTAACAACCAGTTTGGCACTGCAGCGCACAACCTGCAACCTGCAACCTGACCGCCAAGTCACGCCCCTCCGGCTACCCCTTTTTCGGCCCAAAAAAATCACACAGCACAAAGCCAAAGGTACAAACACACAAGCGCCCAAGCTTTTTTTGGGGCCCGGGGGGCGCATGGGAAACAGAAAAAGAATTGCCGGGGCTGCAGACCCCAAAATTGGCATCAGAGATGGAGAATTTATAGAGTGTGCGGAACTGCTTGAAAAATTCCAATACAGTAATTAACACGCGGTGGAAATTATGGGAATGCGAATGAAGTTGGTCAATGAGTTTTCAAAGGCTGTTTGTCTTAGCGAGGATTGGTTGTGGGGTTTTTGAAATATAATCTTAACTTGAGGGAGCTTAAATTTTAGGGAATCCGGGGAAATAAGATCTCTAAAAGTTCATAAACTTCTAGTAATCTATGTACCAACATTTAAAACTAAAATGTTAGGAAGTTATATTAAAATACCTTAATCATTCATTTTATTTGGTTTATTTTTATAAAAAACTTTTATAAGAGTTCAAGACATTGCCCTGCGTATTGTGATTTCAAATGAAACTTTAGCATTTTATGGAGGGCAATCAAAAACACGAGCAAAATGAAGGCTACATCAATTTGCCAGCTTAGCGCACTCCGGGCAGCGGACTTGAATGGCACGATTTTTTGGCGTGACTGAATGAAACAGGGGCATCTCTATATCCCATCTATACATCCCAAAACATCTACGATTTCAGATGGACAGCGGGAAGTCAGGCCAGGGGGGGCTTTGAAGGCATGTTGTTATGTCGATTGTTGTTCCACTTGTTGTTGCTGCTGCTCGACTGTCTCATCTCTCGTCTCGGGCGTGCTCTCAAACTGCATTTTACGAAATTTCACCATTCAATTGCCATTCCCAGAACAAAAACAGAGGAGACTTGCCTGCCCGTCTGCCCGTCTGCCTGCCTGCCTGCCTGGTTTGCTGGGAACGGAGGAGAAAAAACAAGCCAGGATTCAGGGGGCAAACAAGCACAAAAAACTGGCAAAAAGGACAAGCGGAGCACCGAGAGTGCAATCGCATGCATGGGCTCGGCATCGGCAATTCAGCCACGCCCCCCTGGTGTTACGCCCTCTGCCACGCCTGCCATTTTCAAATGCAATAACAGAAAATTTTTGCTTGTTTTTTGATTTTTCAAACGCTAGTTTTTTGTGTGTGTTGTGTGTGTGCAGGAAGAGCCTGTTGTGCTGACTCTTTTAGTTTTATGCACGTCGACTGCACGAATTGGCAGCTTGTCTCTTTGGATGTCAGTCAGCCGGGGCAATGCGTGTGCCTCCTCACCTCTTCCCCGATCCTCTTGAGGAAAGTGCCATTTAAACTTAAATATAGACATTGGCAAATCGAGAAAGAGTCGGAGTCGGAGTCGGAGCTGGAGCTGGAGCTGGGGAGAGTCGATTTATAGCCATTTGCCAGTTGTTGATTGAGCGTTTCAATGAAATTATCAATTGCGGCAATTTACCTGCCGCTTTGCCAGCCTTCTAGCTTTGGGTTTTTGGCCAAACCGTTTGGATGGCCTAATTAAACGCTTCGGGCAAATTAGCTAAATGGTTTTGTCGCATAATTTCCCCCCCACCGCTCCCACGTTAATGGCGAAAAATCAAATGAAAAACTAAAATTGTTTTCGTATTAACACTGCACACACGCTTCGCTCCACTCGTGGATTCGTAATTAGTTTTGGGTAGGATATTGCATAATGAAAATGCCATTGCAATGCAATTAAAAGCATATAAATATCGCGATCCCCCCGCCGAAAATTATTATTATACAAGTACATTCCGCAATACACGACCAGCAGCTGGCGGACAAATTCGGTCCAAATGGTTTTATATTGAAATGGGAAAAGATGGAATTAAATTTGCATAAAATACACATAAATGCACTTAATAGTAAATCTGATAAAGGGCATGGGGACAGCGCCGGAGAACCTTTCGCAGATGCGGCTCATTAACGTGAATAAATTAAGCTTATTCCGCGGCAAAAATTACAGACTTGGTCAAAAGGGGAGGGATAATAAAATAATAGTGGTTCCCCCTTGTTACATATATTTAGTGTGGCAACAAACTTGATGAAGGGCCAAAGTACATACATTCTTTCGTTATAAATTAGTGTGTTTATATACCGTTTATAACCAGTCTTTGGAATGCCAACATTTTACAAATAACTTCACACGAAAACTATTATAATATTTTGTTACTATTTAGTTGGAATGTCAAGTTTATTAAACAACTTTTAATATGGTTTTTGTAATGCTTTTTATTTTTTTCACAATTTGTATTGTTGTTGCTTATTCGAGATATCTCGACGACAGGATACCATGTATTTATTTTCATTATCAATAAGTTTTTCCGATTAAATATTGTAGTCATAAATTAAATGTAATTAAGTCAAAGTGGAAATTTGTATGAATTTGTATAAAATTGTTATAGAACCTTGTAAACAAAGCTTAACTTCAAAGCTATTTAAAACATTGAAAGGTAATTGGTAACTAAACAAAATTTGTTAGGGAAATTTGTTAGGCTTTAATTTCCCCCTTTAAACTCTATTTATCCTTAGCGTGTTTGCCTTTACGAAAATCTGCTAATCACAAATCGATAGCCGCCTAGCTGTGGCCTTTAATGAGCTAAGACCATTAAGTGAAACTAATATCTCTGTTAGTTTTGGCCATAAAGACAATACTTGCCCTGTCCACGTTCGTATCTAAATCAAGTATACGGCTTTGTGGGCCGTAATCTGCGAAAAGAAAAGAAATGAATAGAAAAGAAAAGCAAAGAAAAGGGGGCTGTGGCAGAGGCTGGCAAACTGCAGAGTCACTGGAAACACATCCGAACTCACACACATCATTCGTTTCGGCAATCTCAATCTCAAGTACTTTCAATTCATTTCAAATGCTGCCATTGATACACTCGAAAAAGGAAAGCTTTCCCGCACTTACAGGGCACAATTCACAAGTCGCATAATATTTAGGGAGAGTGGAAAAGCAAGAGTGTGGAAAAGGAAAGCGAAGCACGAAAGAGAATCGCATCCAAGAGATAGCCAAGTCGAGGTCGGTGGGGGGACAAAAAACAACTCAAGGGGTGGCTTTGTTTTTCCGGCAATAAATCAAGTTGGGTTGTGCCCCCCGAAACCGAATGACAGCTTATTGGCTTTGGAATCATCCAATCCAATCCGATCCAATTGACGTTGACGTATATCACATTATCAAGGCAGCGGTAAAGTCATGACAATAAATGCTGCCATTGTACACGGTTCCAGGTATTTCCAGGCACTTTAAACTGAATCTCAATAGAGTGGAGTGGTGGAGGCGTGGTCGCCCCCTGCTAAGCACTCTTATGCAATAGATAGCTAAATGGAAATTATAACCCAGAGACTGGCTGATAGATGGCTATCTGCATGTCTATTTTTATTGCTCACAGTCGAAGCGATAGGCATAAATTTGTAATACATTTGCATACGCACTAGGAGGCAGTTTAATAACTTTTAAAGGATTTCTAGGGGCGCTGCTCAAGTCCTATGGAAATTGTTACCTCAGTCAGCTTTTTATCGCTTCTTATGGCAGTAATATTAATTTAACGAATAAAAGTGAAACAGATCATTAATTAAAGTTTGAGCAAACACAACAAGGAGGTTAAGGACATTGTGAAATTATAAGCAAAAGATTATTAATTCTGGACCTCAAAATGTTTAGAATACTAATTTATTGTTTGAATTTCGAATGATTTACCATACATTATGAATCTATTTTGTGAAAATTTGAAATAATAGAAACTTCAATTTAAGACCACTTTCTGTAACAATAAAGCCTAAATGTTTGGTTTCATGAGGCAACTGACAGTCTTACCGAAATTCAATTACTAAAACTCCCAGGGCCTCTGAGGGCCGAGAGCATTTGGCATTTACCATTCACCGATGGGCCAATCAGAGCCTAATTAACTGGCCATCTGGCCGTGAAGATGTCAGCCCAAATGGCCAGAATTAGTCCTTTGCCGGATCTAAAATATGCAAGACGCCTTACGGCCGATGGCCCAGGACACCGCTCACCGCTCACCGTTCGTCCTGGCCAATCTGGCCAATTGTGCATGCCCGAGTGCTTATCAAATATTGTCAATATGACACACAGCTGTGACATTTCCGTATCGTCGCCTGCCCTGTGAATCCGTAATTCCCGCTCGCTCATTCGCCATTCCACAATCGTAGTAGCACTTAAATTCGGTTTTCAAATTGTCGTCACTTGGGCGGGCTACGGGCCACGGGCCGTCTGCAGGCCGGCTGATGGGCTTAATTATTGAATCACCTGTTAATGAAAAAATCTGCCTGCTAATTATGCACGCATGCCGGTCAGTCCGCTTTTATTCTACTCCCCGTCCGTTTCGCTTAATTGATGGCGGGGCGTTCTCTTCCCGGGCACCGGACAAAAGTTAATTCAATCATAAAAGCGGGCCATAACTATATGTGCACATAAAAAAAAACAGCAACAAAAAAAGGGAAACACTGGAGTGAAATCCTCGCTTACCCATAATTCTGCATAAAGTAAATTGGGAAATGTATGATAAATGACAGGGCCGGCGAAAAAGCAAAAATAATAGCAACAATGAGTGAACGGTGGGGTAGCGCATATACCACATATATCCTATATGGAGTACACTATATGGTGGTGGGACTGGTCAGTACTGGAAGGAAAGAAAAATTGGTCGGTCGGTTGGTCGGGGGGTCGGTTGTTCGGAGGAACCTTGTGAAATATTAATGCGCCGGCATATAAATAAAATAAGTAGTAATTGTGGCTAGCGAGGAGGTGTTCCACTCAGCCGATCTGGGGGGAAGGGCGGAGGGCGGCGGGTGTCCTGCCACTTCCAGTGCCACTGCCATGTCTTTGGGCAAAAAGTTATGAAAATTGCATTTTAATCTGAAAACGAATTGTTTATTATTTCGCTGAGGTTTAAATTTGTTGAAATAATTGCATTGAGCGCGGGTGGGATTGCCAGAAGGGGTTTCTGTAGCGAATTGAGAGGAAACGGCAACGGCAACGGCAATGGCAACAATTCGAGGCCAGGATGAGGACGAGGACGAGGACGCGGAGGACGGCCACAGGAAAACACAACAATGCCACAAACCCGAACGAGCTCACATGCAGAGCAGTTCACAATTGTTGGCCGGATTGGGGGGACCGGTTGGCTGGTTGGCTGGTTGGTTGGGTGGATCCTGGGCCAGGGACTTGCTCCGGCATCGGCGAACAAAGAACGGGGCAAAATTGTGCATGTAATCAGTTTCAAGTGTGTGCTGCAAGAGGGTTATTCGAGAAAGCCATTCCATTGCCCCCCCAGCGCCACTCCTACCCATGCCACGCCACTCCACGCCACTCCACTCCACTCCACTCCACTCCACTTTGCAATGGCCCGCGACTCCTGTGGCACGGGGCAACAGTGCCACCCCCCGCCGCCTGTCATCTGGAGAGTATGCAACGTTGTCGTCGTGGACGCGACTTTGTTGCTGTTGTTTTATTTCGCCTTTGCCGGGCTTGCCATCATCTCACATACCGCACATCCCCGACTGGCCAGAACGGCCGTTTCGGACAGGTTGCCACACAGGAGGATGTGGCTCGGAAAAGTTGCCAGAAAACCAGAAAAGCAGGACAATGCAAGCGCTAATCAGCAAATAGCAATCATTCAAAGGGCAAGAAAGTAGGTTAAGCGGAAATACTCCCAAATTATCAAGGTAACTCTGGGTTAAAATATTCTGAAGTTGAAAAATTGTATAAAATTTAATTAAATCAAATGCGAGCATCGATTTGATGTTGTTACAGAAGGGTTCTATAAAATCTAGAAAAATTCATAGTTTCAAGAATTTTGTAATTGTATTAACCATTATTATCGAGCAGTCTTAATAGATTTAATAAATTCTGGTAAAATGCACTGTTTCAAAACAATTTAAACTGTATTTGAAGGTTTTAACCAGCATATTTAAGGGATGCAAACATATTTAAATTGTAATTCCCAGTATTATCGAGCATACTTAATAGATCTGATAAAATACAATAAAATCTGGTAAAATGCACTGTTTCANTGGTAAACAACTTTAGCCAAATGACAATAAAGTTAATGTAATTTAAAGTAACCAACAGTTTTTAATAAAACTTGAGCTTTAGATTTCAATAAAAAATTAAATTTTTGAAAAATTTTAAAAAAGCTGAGTAACTCTTAGTCGTATCCCTGCAGCGAGCACTTTTCCGGCACTTTCTTGCTTGTTTTGTTGTTGCTTTTTATGCGCAAAAATTGATTTTTATGCACTTTTCGCTCACACACTCACACACTCACACACTCGCGCACTCGCCTGCCGTTACACACCCGTATGAATTATTGTTCATAAAGTATATTTTATGAAAGCAACGACTCACAGCAAATTATAAGGTATTAAGTGAGCATGGATGGCGCTCGCACGTACCCAGACATCCTGCTGCGGAGTGCCTGTGAGTTTTTCCCCGACACTTTCTAGCACAATAGCACAAACAAAGAGCGTTGGAAAATGTCATAAAATACGATGAGGAAGCCGGGGCCGCTCGCTCGCTCTCGTATTACAATAATTGCGATATGGTGTAGGTGCGACAGATTCTTGAAAAAAAGTGATTTCCCTTTAAGTTGCCTGGCAAATTGAGTAGTTACTCGCATCCACATCCACATCCACATCCACATGCAGGGGGATGGATACGTTTCCAGGACCTGCTAATGAAGGCGTTAAGCAAGTTCCCGCCAAGTCTTTCTGCTGGGAAACTGTATTCCCGAGCACGGCCAGCCAATTACGAGAGCGCGGTTCTGGGGCTCGTTACGCAACGTGCTAAAAATCAAAACTCCATGAAATAAACCAATTTAAAAAGTTCAAAAACTAATTTTGCGCTTAGTTTGTCTGATAAAAGAAGACGACGTTGTCGTTGCTGCTGCTTCAGCTTCTGCTGCCGTTCATACAAGATGGGGCGCAGGCAGTAAAAAAAAAAACCGAGAAGATTTTCCACCTACCGGAGGAGGAGTTGGCAACTCATACTCGTCGAGTGTGCCTCTCGGGCGAGACTGGCAGACAGACAGACAGACAGAGATGTCAGTGCAGCAGTTTGCTTTCGGGTAAAACATGTAAAAGTTGGTGGCGTTGTCAGCGCCGCTGCTGCCAGGAGCGCATTTAAATATTTAAACGACAACACGTGTGAAAACATTGCCGCTGCCATTGGGCTTTAACGCCCCAATCCCCCCTCCTCCCAGCCCACCCTGATTGGTGGATAAAGATATATAAATGGGTATTGTGTAGCCAGGATATACTAGTAGGTGGAAAGCTCACCTTAAATCGAAGTCAACTGTTCGCTGCTCGCTGCTCACTGCTCACTTTTCACTTTATTAATTGCACAAGTTTGCAATTGTTTTTGCTGTCACTTTATTTTTATCGCAAGCGCACTCTGTTTGCTTGTGTGTGCCTCAAAGTTGCCAACTGCAATAATTTTTGCGAGTTCAGCGATTTTTTTGCCACTTGAACGCGTAGGAGACAACCCTCCAGCTTTTGCAGCAGCCACTCAAGGTAGCTGGCAGCCCCGGGTCCTGTAATATTGTAGCATTTGTCTTTTAGTGGAAATCTCTTTTTGAGTGTGTCTCACACTGGTCTGGTCTCGGCTTGGCAGGGGAAAAGCGTTGGGGAAAAGCGTGGGAAAAGCGAGGGCGGGTCGACATGCATATACGTACCGTACATCCATTTGCATATAAATGCTTGGCGGTATGGGGCAAAAAGCATTTGCATGTGAAAACAATTGTAGCAGTCGCACGGCTACTTCTCTGCGTTCGCTCCTCCTTTGAGCCATAAAATAAATAGCCAAAATGATAATAAGTTTAGACATAGACAAAAACTTGAAGCCGAAATGAAAAAGTGCAGCGGATTTGGTTGCAAAGCTTAAGCTGTTGTGAAAAATGCTTGGCATGCTTTTAGGCTGCCGCTGTTGCTGCAACAAAATGTGGCACGCACAAAGCCAAACAAATTTGATTTGATTGCTTTGGGGGAGCGAAGAGGGAGGGAGGAGGGGAGCGGGAAAAAGAGCCTGGGATTGGGATCACAGCTTGATAGCTATTACTTTAGCTCGCGGTATTTTATGGCGACGCTTTTTTAATGGCTTAATGCCGCCACCAAAAAGGGAATATAAAACAATTCGCATGCGACGACGGTGCCATCTCAAATTGGCAGCTAATTTCAGTTTATGTGTGTCATATTTCTTTTTTACATGCACTGTGCAACGCATTAAAAGCCATCCAGTCAGCCAACTGAGCCAACTGAGCCAACCAGCATGACCCCGGACCAACTTTCCTTGGGCGAACCGAGGCAAACCAAAGCCATTTGCCGCCACCTCCACCTGCCTGCCGTGCTCCATTTTCCGAGCTGAACTTAAACTTTGGTCGCTGGGAGTCTGCTTACCTCGCCCCTCCCCCGCAGTTTACCTCCGTGACACGCCCTGGGCTGCCATTAACATTTAAGTAAATTGATCAGCACATTTAAATGCGATCACGATGATGATGGCGAACCGCTGGGTCCAATTAGTGGCGTGCTGTGTGCCGTGAGCTTTGAGCTGCTGCTGGTGGCTGCACTGCTCAAAATTTAAGTTAGATTAAGCCGTCTCAAATGCCAGTCACTTGGCTAAGTAAACAATTATTGAAGTTGTAACTCAAAGGTTGTTTTATCCATGTCTTTCTAATATAAATATGATTCAGAGGGGGGTAATGTTACAAGCCATAACATGCCTATGTGTGAAATATGTGCCAGCTTACTAATATTTATTATTCCCGTATGAAAATTGGGTAAAGTTTGGAAAAACAATATTTATTTCTGTTTAATTTAGGTTGTCACATTGTTCGTCATTTATTTTTAAATATATTTTTATTAACACAAGCCACAGTAAATATAAATCTTCTGCAGGTAGCAAAAAGTAAGACAAATTTAAAAGATATACACAAGAAAATACTCAAATAATATTTATAGTTATTATTAGATTATATTTCGGTAACTGGCGCTTTCATTAACTATATATAATAACATCCTTTTCACTATTGTAACTTATGATATATTTTTGAGCATGATTTCAAAACGTTACTGATATGTTGGTTATTTATTATTATTTTAGCATTCCGCACACAATATATTGTAATTTTAACAGAGTCTTTGTATTATTGTGAATTATTCTTGATAATCTGCCTGGCAGATAAAAGGCAAGCGATCATCGCACGAGCCAAGCCACATTTTACTATCCCAAAAGAAAAAGCACCTTTTGGTTTCATCGATGGTATTCGGTTGCCCGTAATGCCAGGTCACAAAAGAGGCTTCTTTGCCGTCGATGGTGGTCACAAACTTGCCATCCGTATTTTTCTTCATACCAATCCAGTACCATTTATAAAATGTCAGTGCCGGTATAATTGCAGTTCTTTCGCGTTCACTTTGAAAATCTGCCAGATGGCTGTCCATCCTCTGGCAAAAGTCCGCAGCTTCGCTCCAATTCAATATCAGTCCCTCGCTTATGTAGAAGTATTTCGAACCATATTTTTTAAATTTGGGGTCCAGGGTTTTTGTATTATTAAGTGAACTTGCAAGTCCTGCACACAATGCCGTCAGGATTGCCAAAAATGCCGGAAAGTTGGTCATAGCACTGTTGATTGTACGCCGAAGTCAAGAATGCTACTAATTTGCTGAGAATCACAATTTTTATTTAAATAGGCTGGCTTATCAGTAAAAAATTGTTTCGGGTTTCGCGGATTTTAGTGTTTTGTTGAGTGTTATCAGTAAAATATATTTAATTGTTCCAGGAAATTCGAAAGCAGTTGATTAGAACGTATGTCCCAAAAAGTTATCTAATTACGATGGAAAGAAAAAAGGAAACCCATCCAAATTTTTGTTTTAGTAATATGGGTTTCAAAATCTTAATAAACAATGCATCCATTTAAGCAAAACTGTTTCGAAAGATTGCGTTTTCAGAGGTGCAAAACAATGGCTTAACTTTTCGTGGTTAGCTTGTACTTCCCTCTTGTAATTACCTTTAACTTTGTACCGATTTTTAATTGATAAAACCCCTTTTGGTGACAGTGTATGGCTAGGCTGCTGGGTGGCGATGCCGGCGATGGAATGCAATGCGCACGACGGCCGACGTGCATTGAATATTTGCATATAAATTCTCTAACCAAACACATAGTTTTGGTGCCGTGGACCGTGGACTCCGTGTGGAGTAAGATATGTGTGCGGCTTTGGAGAATATAGCCCTGAACGGAGCGCAGAGAGTCATCGCAAGTCCCAGATCTGTGGCATAAATTTCGGAAACGGGCGGCCAGGGACCACGGGGGATAAATTGGCCGGGTATGGCCGCGCTGATAGTCAACATATTGGATATAAATTTAGACGAACGTGACACAACTTAAGTCATAACCTAAATAAATATCACGCAATAATGAGGGACATTTGCGACAAAATATAACAAAAACGGCACACAAAACATGCCCCAAACGCAGCCGCCGAAACACAAAAACACAAAAACACAAAAAGCACAAAATGTCTAACAAGCCAAACGCCTGGCCTAATGTTTGATCATTTTGTTTGGCAATTTATTTTATTGGTTATTGCATTTTAAACCAAAAAACTCAGCGGGCCACGCACACACAGCGCCCGTTGGTACGTGCGTCTCGCCATTTGTTTGTTTTTAATGGAAATCATTTTTGCATTTAACAACATAAACAGCCCGTCGTCACCAGCACACCCCCTCCCGTTTCATTTTATATCCCGAAAGTGAGTGAGATGAGATGCTCAGTCAGTCATCCAGTCATCCAGTCAGACGGACAGACAGACAAACAGACAGTCAGACTGGCTAAAAAGTTCAAATTCCGTAAACAAACAGAAACGGGCGACGGCGTACACACGGGGAATTTGTAATCAAAAGCGGCGGCGGAGTTTAAATAAAAAAGTTTCACGGAGTTTGATTAGAGTTTCCAAATAAATTTTCATTAAAAATTTATATAATTTGTCAAATCAAAATGATTGCCAAACGCATTTGAGTCCAATAATAAATCTAATAAGAAAATATTAGAACTGCCAATTATGAAAAGTTAGAGGTAAGACTAATTTTAAACAAATTCTGAACAAAAATGCAGTAAATTCTGAAATTGTTTAAAGTTGATTTAATATTGGCACCTTTAAAAATCACTATATATTGATTGTTAATAGTTTTCATGTTTTTTTCTTGTATAATTTTAATTTTTTAAGGCGGCTATATTGTATTAGGAATTCACAAAAAACTCAAGACTAAAAATGTGAATTAATAGCCATTTTGGTATATTAAAGACGAAACTGCAAGATGATTATAAAATTAGGTATACAATTTTAGAAATTTTATAAAATGTATACAGTTTGTGACTATAATTTTTCACCACCTTAAAATGTAAAAACAAATTGGGCATTTTGTTTCAGAGAGCCTGCAAAAGTGTTTACAATTTCGTGATAATTTCCAGGTTACGATCCATTGTGTTGTAAATTTTTCTCCGTGTGGGGGGAGGCTGGGGGAGTGATGTTTTTTTGGGAGGGAAACGCACGCACAAGCTGCCATCTTATTCTCGTAGATTGTCGATTTCAAACCCGCTGGCAGCTGCACCTGTCATTGCTGAAATAAACGATAAACAGACATGGAGGAGCTATGGGCGGCCATGGAGCTATCCGGCCATGGAGCTGCGGAGTTGGCCCACAACAAACCATTCACAATGGCCCCAAAATTTATGTCTGGGATCAAAAAGTTCTCTAACCCCGTGAACTGTGTGTGCAGGTGCCACAGCAACGAAATACCGCAGATGGGGGCGCTACAAGATTTATTAGTTCGACCAAAATATTGATGAATAAATTAACAACAAATGCATATTGGGAAAGGGAAAAACGGAAAACCAGAAAAACACTGGAGAATAATTTCCAGATGGCTGATAAGGCCTTAGTTGATAACCCCATTTTAAAGGCAGTAAGATCATAGATATACTCGTTTCTTTTAATAATGGAAATTCTTAATTTGATATGCTTGACACTTTAGGGTTTTCCAACTATATTGATTTGTTTGAGCAGTGAAAATATGTGCATAACTAATTTGAATGATGAGCAGCGGAGCGATACAGTTATATATTTATCTGTTTAATCGCAACATTAATTCAGTCGGCTTCATAATTAATACCTCCAGCATTTTCCCATGAAATGAAGCAGACTTTTCTTTGCCGCAGAGTCCCTGGGA
This sequence comes from Drosophila ironensis, assembly GCA_021223825.1. Lineage (NCBI taxonomy): Eukaryota > Metazoa > Arthropoda > Insecta > Diptera > Drosophilidae > Drosophila > Drosophila ironensis. The sequence goes on from JAJJHQ010010498.1 coordinate 528,338, forward strand.
TATGTCAAAGCTTAGCACCTCACTTGTCAATCATCAGAGTATGATTTATGCGTGTATTTCACTCTGGAATCACCTCAGTTTAGCCTCAATTAATTCGTTCATAATTTATATGGGCGCAATAAATATTTTTTATGCCTATTCCGTTGGATGGGAGACATCCAATTCAATCCCATGGTGCGTTTGTCCGACTGCCTGCCTGGCGGATGAAATGAATGTGTCGAAAAAAGTGATTTTATTTCGTTTGTCGTTTTCATTGCGGAGCCAGGCAGACATAATTCCATAAAATGACAGAAACATGTGTACAAATTTGTTGCCAACGACAGGCAGGCAGACTCCTCATCCTCCTCCGGGCTGAGATATCCTACGCAATGTAACTACATTTGTTGCAGCGCCAGTTGGCCATAAACAAATTCGAGGCAAATCTCGGGGCCATCCTCGCAAATGCAGATGCAGATGTAGATGCAGTTTGCCCAGATCCGGAGCTCCAACTCGGATCCCAGCTAAGCTGTTTACTTAAAGCCGGGGGCGCACCAAAATGTGGGTCTTGTTGTCTGCAGTTGAGCGGCTGCTGCGTCTCACACAATATAATATATATATATATAGTGTAGCATGTATTGTAATAGCTAAATATCTTGGCCCAAAGGCAATGCCACTGAGCTCAATTTACAGTTCAGCAAGCTTTTGATTGCCGGCCTGATGTGTTTATTTGATTTTAAATATGCCTCTTAAATATTTTGACTATTTATCAGAGGGCATTAGCTCACCCGGCTTCCAGCTTCCAGCTTACAGCTACCAGCTCCGAGCTCCGAGCTACCATCTCAAGTGGGGGCATTGTTTTCCTTTTGTTCGGGACTGGCAACGTTTTTGCCGGGCCCCCAAACTCAAGTGGCCTATTGCTAAGCGGCTTAAACGCCTCGTTGCCGAACTATTCGAAAGCGCCTTAAGCCCGGACAGTTAACAAATGATTACAAACAGAGTACAACAAATTGTTAAAAATAAATTATGATTTTATTATTATTTAAATGCGGGGCGAGCGGAAACGGCGAAACGAGAGCAGCTGCTTCCAGCGCCTAAAGCCAAGCCAACGCCAGGGCAATAATTTAGACCCAAAAGAGCTGAGGCCGAAAAAAAGAAAAAAAAAATGAAAATGAAGGGAAAAAGTGGAAAATAGAGCTAAACGCTGCGCACTTTTCCACTGCAGTTTTCTGTGTGTGTCGCCTGGAACTACAAAAGACCGCATTGTGTGTGATTTATACACCTTAAGCTTCGATGAACGCTATTACACAAACAGCCGGCAGCGGCGTCGACTGCAGCCGAGCTTTCCCAGCTGCGTTTTTTCACCTTCTTTTTTTTAAGGTTTTTTTTTGGGGATTTTTCTTTCTTTTATTTGGCAAGTTGGCGCATAGCCACAGCAGACAAAGCGGCAGACGCCGACGTTTGGCGGCAATGAAGCCATAGCCATGAAATGGAAATGCATTCAAGTGTGTTTAAGCCGGCATTGAGTTGAAACTCCGGCCCCGGCGACACCCACTCCCTGCCCCGCTTTTGGGCCAAATACGTATGCGACTTCAGATAAGACGTGCTCGATAGAGTCCACAGAAAAAATGAACTCATTTTACGCCTGCATCTTTGTGACAGTCCCCGATATGCGCCCCCCCTCTGATTTGTTGCACTCGAAGAAAACTGGCGGGAGATGTGGATGCCTCTGGTACTTCTTGTGCATTCACACAGAAACGATCCCCTATTATTTAATTAAGTTGCGTTTGTTCTTTCTGTTTGTTAATTGCACAAATGAAACGTTTCTTTTGTTTGTTTGGCAAAGCATCTGCCGGTTACTGCAAGGATTTATACACAATACAAAAAGAAGTGCTAATTAAGCCAGGTTGTGGCTATTTTATCTATAAATATATAATTATACCACAATTTTAAACCATTTTGTAACGATAAAATACTACTTTTAAAAGGATTTAATGCCTAGAGATTATTATGATTTCAATTTAAACAATATATGCTTAGTAATTTGCATTTAATTAAGATTTTCCTAAATAGTGTGGCCAAAAATGGATTTGTCTTTTTATTGAACCATTAAAATTAGTTTACTTAAAATGGGCTTTCGCAGTTTTGGTGTCTTAATAAACACTTTATATTGTTTTGTCCATTTGGGCTAGATTGTTTATAAATGCTAAAACTACGCCAAACCCACAATGAGGTTTTGGATGTCACAAATATTTGACGTTATTTTAATTGAAATATTTTTTGTTGCCACTCATTTGTGTACTTTGAAAACATACATTTTTTTTTAGGTCCACTAGAAGTGACAGTTTAGTTACCTATATTTTCATTGCCTAGAAATGTGCATAAACTTTGTTACTGCCATATACTCGTATGTATTTATATATTTATTTATTTATTTATTTGCTGAAACAATTTTTCGATAAATTTTCCTCTGTGTTAGCCAGTTGACGTTAACAAGCTCAAGCGTACGACGGAATTGAAAAAACCCGTAGGAAGAAGTTTATCAAGTCAATTGAGAGACCTGCGACAAAAGACCAAGCACGGCGCATCAGCAGCAGCATCATCAGCAGCAGCAACATGCAGCAAGCAGGCAAGCAAGTAGCATGCAGCATGCAGCTCTTGGTTGCAACGTCTGAATCAGATTCTGAATCATCAGCGTTTGGCAGCATTGTCGTCGTCGCTGGATTGGTATAAGGCGGGGAGTATCTTTATCTGGAAGACCCGCAGCAGCAGCAGCAGCAGCAGCAGCATCAGCAGCAGTGGCGACAATGGTATAGTCTTAGAGTTGCCGGCATGCAGCACGGACAAAAGGAGAGACGACATAATATCGGAGAGGAATCTAATTTGCATGCAATACGATTTTTGATAAAAGCTTTTACCCCTCGAACATCAAATAAAACGACAATGCCACGAGACTGCGACTGCCACAGCAATTGCGAGTGCAAGTGCGACTGCTACTACGACTGCAGATGTGTCCCCGTATCCCAAAGTCGGTGACGGTGTCGATGTCGATGTCCGTGCCACCATTCACTCGACTATTCATAAGAATAACTGAGACCCACTACTGCCAGATAAGAAAAGCCAAAAGACAGATATAGATGGGTCGTGTGTGCCCGTGAAGGATGCGATTCTGAAACGAAAAGTTTGAGTTTTCCGGGGGCGCTGCAGCGCGCTGGTGGTGCGAGCTCGTGGCAGCCCGAAGGCAATCAAAAAGTGCATTTGCGTGTGCCGTTTGCTGTCGCCTTCGGGGCTGAGCACTTGCATCTGCATGCAAAAGTGTTCGATGCGGATGCAGGTAACTAGTTGCGACTCCCGGACGAGTGCCTTGAACTGCAAGTCACAATTTGACACATGATCCATGGCATTGTCGTGTCTGACACGCGTTTTATCTCCGCTTTGGGAATCTTTCTCTGCGACCGGAGGGGGGGTTAACGGGGGCGTGGCAGGCCGGGGGCGTGGGCGTTGGCGTGCACATGATGTGCATGCATGCGTTTTCCTAAATGATTTCCAAAGAATTTTTATTGGAGAAAAAGGCGAAAGCGAAAACACTGGCAGCAGGCAGCGGCACTCGGAGAAAACCCTGTAGATATGATTTTTGAGCGGAAACCTTAAAATATTTATTAAATTTGGGTTGAAATTGAAGAAATATACAACCTATTTGGGAGTACTAATTTAGAGACACCTTTTATTTGGCACTTTTGTAATAAAATCGTTAGATATACCAACTTTTGGATGAAATATAAATAATGATAAATTATAAACTTAATTTTTATTTAAGTTAAAACATAAATAATGATATACGAGTATAAACTTGAATGTTATAAAACTGAAACCTAATGTAGAGTTAATAANATATTGTTATTATGGAGTTTGTTACATGGGAACCCTATCGATTTTTTAATATTTTTTGACAGTTCTAATGAGATTAAATTATAAATAAAAGCGGCTTGTTATTTAGATGGTTCCTTTGCATCGATTTACACCTCGAATAATGATAAATTATAAACTCAATTGTTATAAAACTAAAGTTTAGTGTAAAGTTAATAGACTGGTACTAATAAATATAGAATATTTATTAAAAAAGATTATTTCGAAATTTTCTGAAGTATAAAATGAGTATATATGCATAAATAGCCATTATGAAGTTGATTACTTGATAACCCTATAGATTTTTACATATTTTTTGACAGTTTTAATGAGATTAACATATAAATTTAAGCTGCCTATTATTTTGATGGTTCCATTGAATCTAATTTCTTCGTATACTCCTCAAATTTCTCTCAGTGCAGCAGCATGCAACAACAGAAAACATGAAGATGAGATGGAATGGGAAGCGTAGGAAACTTTATTGGCGTCTTCAAATTGTCAACTCGAAGTTCCGAAGTGTTTTATTTTATGCTTTGTTTCTCATATTTTCCGATGCCTTTTGTTGCCCGGAACCCCCCTCTACCGGGTGTCTGCCCGGTCCACCCCCACTTTTCTTTATCGCCCATCTGTAAAAGGGCTACGCTGCTGGCTCTCCCGACCGACCGACTACATCCACTCGCATACGATATTTATACTAAATATTCCCGGTCTATAGTATATCTGAGCATGAGTACGAGTGCCGGGCTATGGGCAATGGTTATGGGGCCATTGGGCTGGATCTGAAGTTGAAGTTAAAGTCTATGGGCGATGGCGATGGGCGATGGCGATGGCTTTGGCTATGGCTACGGCTATGGCTTTTTATTATGCGCATTTCGGGGTTTTATGCCTCGGTTCCGGCATGTTTTCGTACACATATCTAAATATCGTACTTAAACGTTTACACATGCGAGCGGGTGCGTTTCTGGCTTGGCAGCAAATTGAAATGGGGGACCCCTCGGCATTTAGTCAGCGGAGTGTCAATATAATTTCGTTGCTTTTTTGTTGTTTCCATTTCATTTCGCTCCGTTTTCGGGAAAGGGTTTTTAATGATGTGGCTGACTTTATGGGCCCATCAAATGGCTCTGTCAACACTTTGCCCCTTTGTCTTGCAACGCCTTCGATAATGTTCCAATGCCTATTAAATCAATCATTATTTGTCAAACTTCATAAATGCATATCCGTAGAAAACGATGTGACACAAGGCATGCTTCAGCGGAAGTGCCGATTGTTATGAAACCCAACGAGGTTACATAAACGTTTTTAAATAAAGGAATTAACTAAATACAAAATCTGGGAAGGTGCTCACCATTTTTAAATATTACACTGCACTGCAGTTTTGTATTCAAGTGTTCTGTTAGTAATCTATTTAATTTTTACAATTTAGAATAACGTGATTTTATAATTAACAATACTTATAAAGTTTATTAGGTTCACATAATTTATTAGGTTCACATCATTTTGTTATATCGATTTGGAACAACTAAAACAAAACAATTCAAATAAATTTAACATTTCGTAGTCATTGCCAAATAAAGGGCGTCGGCTTGAAATATACTTTTTTTAAGTATAAATAAAATATATATACGACTGCCAGGACAAAAATAATCCCGACAATCAAGAACTCGATCTCTAAGTGAACAATGCGTCTATTTAATGATCTGTTGAGAGCCACGTTTCCGTGGACTATTTTCCGGCAAAAGTCAGAGACACCTTTTTCGGTAAGTACCACCGCCATTGGAGATTGGTCGCCTAGAGAAGCGATCTTCGTATCACATGAGCGATCGGCTTCTTTCTTGACGGATGAGGGTCTTCGTTTAATTTTGATGGTCTTTCGCGGGATTTTGAAGACTGGCGGAATTCGATTTTTCTCCATTTTTATACGAATTTTATAGACTGAGTTAGACTGAGTTAGACACAGACTGAGTTTGAAAAACAGTTGAGGGCTGCTCAATGACGATGCTTTAAGCGAAGCCTACTTTTCGAGCTCTGTTAAGCAATAGAAACCGATCCGAAAACAATAACAAAAATGATTCCTGCATCATTATTTATAACAAGTAGGAACGCTGTAGTCGAGATTTCTCGACAACGAGATACCATGTACCTCTTTTCTTTATGAACCATTTCTTTGATTTAATTATACCATGTACCTTAAGGTACAAATGGTATATTAACTTTGTGCAAATGTATGTAACAGGCAGAAGGAGACATCTCCGACCCCATAAAGTATATATATTCTTGATCAGCGTCAATAGCCGAGTCGATATAG
>JAJJHQ010010498.1:534668-554496 GCA_021223825.1 Drosophila ironensis
ATGTTAACCAAGTGCAGTTAATTTCCGAGCACAAAGTTTCACCAAAATTATCTTCAGTTTTTGCCAAGAAAATGAAATTTAAAACCCAGCACTCGGGCATCGCATCGTGACTAGTTAAAATTCAGGGGAAATAAAAAGCCGTCTTTATGGGGGCAATTATAATTCGATAAAACCGCAATATTCTGCAGCAGCGCATGCGAGGAACATTGAAAAGCGAACACTGAACATTGAACATTTCGGGGCCAAGAGCAAATTGGCATGACAGCCAACAAAACTTTAACCTGGCCCCAAAATGATATTTTGAGATGCGGGTTGCTGCGAGCGGCGTGTGTGTCTCGCTTTCTGGGATACTTTTACATGCTCGTCTGCCGCCGCCAAGTTCATAACGAGCAATACTTTTTTATTGGCTTTTGCCGGAGAGTGCGAGCGCCAAGAACCAACCCCAAAGGCAACTAAAAAATTTACATTTTTATTAAAATCTCAAAATCTCTTTTGGCAGGCAAACTACACGTTCGCACACACACACACACATGTGCCCCTATATATGATGCAGCATATTACATGCCTTGCATGGCGGCAGGCTGTGTGTGAGCCTGTGTGTGTGTCTGGGATAAAATTGAATTCGACTGTGATTTTGGGCCAAAATGGTAGTAAGCCAAAGGGCAAGACATCCGCACCGAGAGGCATAAATTGGTATTTATTGAACAATGCTCGGCGGCGCCCCGAGGATACCTAATTAGCCGTGTGCATTGTGCCCGAATGGAGGAGGCATTCTATCGCCTGTAAGCAGCTTACACAACTTCATGCCAATGGCCTGCCTACCTGTGCACGGCTTTCTTCTCTATCAATCACAACCGAATATGGCTATTTTGACAGCTATATAGTATGGTTGGCGCCCGACAAAAGACGAATGAAGAGCGGGAGTGGGGGACCGCAGCGCAGGCTTTTGGGGATCTGCGGCGATGGGGTTTGTGCCACCCCGTTGGCGCGGGCACAGCTGGCGGAATTCATTTCGAAGTTTGCAATATATCTAACATGTATATGCATAATAAATTTCCATTTGCCTGTGCTTTTGCTAACGTTAACGTTAACGTTTAACCCACGCAACCCGGCAGGCGCAGCATCTCGCAGCAAGTTCAAACTGGTACGCGCCGCCTTAAACATGTGTTTATGGGGATGCCCGTCCATATACTCGCACTTGGATGCTGCTGTGGAGCTCGTAGAGCAGTGTTCTTTGTTTACATATTTTGTACATATTTTTTGGCCTCTTGTTTTGCAGGCCGTCGATAAGCGAGCGGCCAGAGGGCCGCCTCCTCCTTAGTTTTGCTTATCAAAAGTTGCCGGGGCGCAAGCTGTTTACTTGAGCAACAATCTGCTGCCAGAACTCTCGGACTCAAAATCAGTCTGGACGCCCTCTGGAGTGGGTCTTGCGAAGCTCAAAGCTGCTAAGACTTTAACGCGACTTTAATATATACGGAAGCGGTTCCAGTCGTGCATCATCATCATCATTTTTCGAGGAGGCCCCCCGCCAGCCGCCAGCCAGCGCCGTCGAAATTCAAAAATTTACAATTCACAATGCGATCGATTCCGCTGCTGTTTGTGGCGCTGCTGCTGCTTTTTTCGCTCCTGCCGCAGCCGACACTCGGCCACACACGTAAGCTATTGATTATGGATATATATCCGACACGGCAAGAAAAAAAAAAACCCAAAAACAACAGTGATATTGTAATTTGTTTGTTAGGGAAACGAGTTTCACGCGCTCGAAGGGTTTTCAATTTCCCTCACAGTAGTGAAATTTGAGGTATTTAATTTCCATTCAACATGCCAGGGGGCATGGAATGTTTATGGAAACAATTAAGTGATAAACAACAGAAAAGTTCCAGGAATAATTTAGCATACACTTTGAAGTCCAAACCTTAAAGATACTCAATATCTGCCACCTATCATTGTGGCTATGAAATGCAAATCACTAGAAAAGCGTGAGGAAATCATTTACGAATAGGTATAATATAGATTGAGCTATACAAGAAACTTTTTACCAGAGTATTTTCATTTTCTCTCGAAACTTAGTCATAATCTTCTTTACGTTTTACGGAAGATAAAATAATAATACAGATAAATTTACCTACCTGGAATGTTGCCTTAATTTTAGGGCCTACAAAAATGCTTAAAAACACAGATTTCCAATACTAACCAAACATCTTTAATATAACTCGAAAACGTTTGGCTGGCCATTCGTAAAATAGGATTTTCCATGCGATTCGTTTACAATTTTTCCCCGTGAATATTCCCCATTTAAATCGGTTTCTGAAGTGCGTCCTGCCAGCTGCCAGACGCCCGAGAAGACAGAGGGTCTGTGTGTGCACTTCAGCGCCTGCCGCTTCGTCCTGCGGCAGTATGCGGCATACAAGGAGCACATGCCACCGGTGATAATGCGATTCCTGCAGCGCTCGCGATGCAAGCCGAAGCGCGAAGGCGTAAGTTTCCCCCAACCCGGCACCAGAGATGCCCCATAAAACTGTCTGGCAAAGAACAATAACCCCCCAATGGCCACCGATTCTAATGAAATTTCCCCTTTTCTGTTTGTGTTTCTGTTTCTGCTGCCATTTCATACGGAATTCGAATTACATGGGCCTTTCTCCGGTGGCAACATCAACTTGTGCATCAACATAACATGCCACAAAGTATCATTTGTGCTGCGAACTCAAAGATGTGATTCCTGCGAACGCCAACTCAAAGTTAAAGTAAAGTAAAATAAAGTAAAGTAAAGGCCGAATAAAGTAAATCAACTTCAAAGTACGTCATGTGTGTGGCACAAACAGGCAGTGTGTGTAATGTGTAATGTGTAATGTGGGCTTTGATCTGCCAAATCAGTTGGGTGGGCGGCTTTGTTTGGGCCGCGCAACCAAAATGTTATGGCTGTAATTATAATGTGTACACGAATTATGTATTAAGTGCGCCCGTCTCGCCGGGCAACAGATGCCGGGACATAATAAAAAAAATAAAATAAAAAGTTTATCCCTAATCTTGACGGCTCTGCGTTGGGTGTTCCCTTTTTTGTGTTACACATTGCTTTTTATTTAAACAGGTTAAAGCTTTCAGGGAATTTGGAAATTAATTGGGAATCACGGAAGTTACGAGGGTAAGTTCAACGAGAATTTCAAGCACTCGAGTGCATTAAAAATTAATATGTGTTTCTGGCATTTAGGGTAATTTTAATGTGCCTAAAATTTGCGCTTCTCCTCACCTTTATGCCGATTATTTGCCAGGCGAATACATTTTCATTTGAAACAAATAATACCCATAAATGTTACTGCCTGTTCCTATATTTCCACATCGCAATTTCATTTAAAACTTCATATTTGAAAGCTCCGCAAAACATTTCCCCCAATGTTTGCACCTATAATTTTGAATATAAATACCTGAGCGTATTTTCATTTGTACAATTTTGTGGCCCAAACAAGGGTTTCCATTACACAAAGCAGCCGAAGCGGACTTGCCTCTTATTTAATTTTGATTTATGCTCGTATCTGGTGTTGAAGCGGCACAAACCGGCATTCACATCCTCGCCGCACCACCACCACCACCACCACCACCACCACCACTCTTCCCCCTGCCCGTTTGCTTTAACGTGCCAGATTTTAAGTGACACTCGGGAGACGCTAAAAGGCCGTCTAAAAATCACGCAACATTAAAATGATTTATGCTGAATAATTTCAGTGTAAATGAAGCAGACTCGAGGCTGACCAGCAGCAGCGGCAGCGCCACTCGCTTGGTTAGTGGTTTGCGGATGAATTCTGGAGCCCCAGATGCTGGGTAGCTGGGTATCTGGGTACCGGCAACGGGCACTGGGGCGTTGAAAACCAGACACCTTGTCCGCGCACGCTGCTCGAATTTCAAGCTCCAAGTGGAGGCTGCAAGCCGGAGACTGGAGGCTGCAGCTTAGCTGTTGCTGCCACTGCTGCTGCTGCAACATCGCTGAAATTGCAGACAGCGGGCCACAGCAGATGATAAATGGCCTGAAAACACATTTGAGCTGCTGAGAGCCTCCACCTCGTGGATGCTGGATGCTGGATGCTGGGGCTGATCTATTAGACAAACGCACGCCCAAGGCGTCTGCTCGCACATACTCATACTCATGGTCTATCTCGTACCTCGTCGGCACATTTCCAACATTTCCCGCCCATGTCCATTGCCCGATTCCGGGCTATTTATGGAAAGTTTACCCCAAAGATAAAGCCAAACAAGAGGCCAATTTCCATGATTATTTTTGTCGCTTTTAAGCTAAATTTTCCGAGCTGTCAGAAATTAAATGGAAAGCAGCAGCTTCTTTAGCACTGTTGTTGCTGCGATGATGAAAAGTTGCCAGCCAGTTGCCGTGCAAACATGTTTAGGCTAATGCAGCTGCAGCGCCATGACCGGGCTTTAATTTGTGCATGGAAAAAAATATAATAAAATATGAATGGAAGGTATTTTAAAACTTTTATAACTTGTGCAAAAATGTGTAGAATTTTATCGGATTTGCTTTAGCCTAGGCGCTTCTCCTTTTAGTATTTAGTTAGAACATTTTGACCCAAAAACCTAAATCATTGAAGGTTTAAAATAGACTTAACTGTGGTTTTCTCTATACCCTTGTTATAATTGAAGACGAATCATTTAGTTTATGATGCCTTTTGAACCTGCCGGTTTAGTTCCACTGTAGATCCTTTTATAATTTATTTTCAGGTTAAATTTTGCTTTAATTTTCTCATAAGTTGACTTGCTTTTTTGGCTATAAGAAATAATTGTAAGCTTGCAGCTTGCTTACACCTTGAAAAGTTGTATGTTTTTCTTTGTAGCTGCAACAATCTTCAACTCTTAAAAGGCTGCATGTTTTTCCGAATATAAGACAACATATTTTGGGCTGGAAACATTTGAAAATTCTCCCAAAAACAGCGTAAATTCCCGACTTTAAATCTTTTGTGTGCAGTTGCGTATTCTTCAGACTTGGCGCTCTTTGGGGCAGTGTTTGCTTTGTTGCTGCCCATGTTGTTGCGGTGCAGCAAATGTTGTTAACAAGCATATTTTGACAGCTCAACAAGATGTTGCCAGATGCGCGAACAGCAACAAGCAACAGCAACAGCAACAGCCACGGCACAGGCACAGGCAACAACAACAGAAGCTGCAACAGCAATGAGGCCATCTGCATATGTTGCATGCATTTTAGTTGCCATAAAAGGCGAACAAAAGTAAGACAAACCCATGGAGCGACTATATGGGATACAACATTCTATGCACTGGATCCCATATACTCGTACTCGTACTCGTACTCGTATGGGCAACTATATGGGGGTGACTATGGGAAAGTTGTGGCTTTCCATATGCCTCGGCAATTGAAGTTGCTTGAAGTCCATTGGCGTGTCAGGCAGAGAGAGCATAAAATGTGAAACACATTGTTCTGGTTTCTGGTTGGCTTCGGCTTTTTAAAAAGCTACAGCTAGCTATCAGCTGGTGTGTGCGTTTCTGTGAATTTTAATAAACATTGCCCGAGCATTTAATGAATTTAGAGCAAGACCAAAGGATGTGTCTGTGATGTGGTCGCATCTCTGCCGCTGATGCTGCTGCTGCTGCTGCTGCTGCCATTGTCAGTGTTCCTGCTGCTGCTCCTGTTTCTGGCCACATATATTTGCTAATTGCATTTCCTTGTTGGCTGGCTGCGCCATCAGTGTTTGTTTTTCTGCGGCTGCATACCTTTCGCGCGCACTGTTCCGGTTGCCCCCCCCCTGCCTGTGTGTGTACCTGTCGCCTTAGTTAAATATCGCTTTGTTGCCGTCGCCACTGCCACATCTGAATGTCTTGTCCTTGTCCCATCACATAGCCAGCCATTTCCTACCCATCTGACATCGCAATGCATCGCATTTCATTGCGGAGCTGCAGTCACTTCGGTTCGCGGCTTGTCTATCACGCGGCCAAAGAAAATGCAATTAACGAGCGCCATCAAAACGGCGGCGGCCAAAGCGAAGTCTGCGGAATGAATGGAAAGCCGGAGCCAGCCGAGCAGCCTGCGAGCGGGAAGCAAACAAATGGCAGCCAGTGTGGCAAATTGCCTTACATATTTACGCGACAAATGAGTTGAGTGCGGGCCACAGGCTGCAGGCTGCGAAATTGGAAAGTTACGGGTGCTACTTGCCATTGGTTACCATACCTGATCGATACTTTGAAATACTTTGAGCTGCTTTGAGTAGGTATTGCGTTCCATCATAAAAATGGGTTTCAAAATAAAAGCGCCTCATTCGCTGTTTTGTCTCTAACAAGAATGCCTTTCTTAAAAAGCAACTCAAATGTGTCGATTAAAAATTACAATTAAATGTATCGATTATTTTGCTTGGTTCGATTATAAATCGTTTATAAATTTGAGGATTAATTTCAAACTTATTCAACAAAATAGGTTACCAGGCCTTAGTTTAGGTCTTGAAGTTATGCAAAACTATATGAAAACCTTTAAAGCTTTCTTCTTAAGAAGATTTATGAAACATTGTTGTAAAAATCTTATATTTCCATAAAAAATAGGCTGAATTATAAAATATATTTATGTGTAAGCTTAAATATATCTGAGTTTATCTGTAAAATGCTAAAAACTTTTAAACCTTCACAAGTCTTTGCCTACGTTTATGAATAGATTATGAAATATAATATTTACATATTAAATGGAAAGAAGATCTAAAATTGCATTAAATTTTCCTTTTAAACATTTCATGTACGATAGAATATATAAATATATATAGCTTACATAAATGGGAGGTTTCGACAAAAAATAAAGAAATACCAAAAACTTTTAAATCTCTTCATCTTTGGATACGTTTAACAGTAAATTTTGTTGATGTCTTCATATCAAATGTAAAACCTAAAGAAATAGGAAGCTATATTGTAACCCAGCCTTTGCCACAAGCTTATTTATCTGCCCAATTTGTACATTTATTGTCCCATTTGATGAGTGCCATCTACATATCCTTAGGAAAGTAATTACAACCGAAAAGACCAAATCAATTTCAGCAGCACAACTCTTTTCAATATCTCTCAACTCTCGCATTCATTGCTGCCCCCGAATGTTGCAAGCCCTCGAGACCCGGGAATTGGCTTGTAAGCCATTCCTTGTCCATTAGGGGCCACCCGCTCGCTTTGCCGAATTTGCTGCTAATTTGTAGCAAATTCATAGAATGTGCCATTCGGCTTCAATGTAAATTGCAGGATGGCAGGACCGACAACTGCAGCTTAATGAAGCTTCCAGTTGACTAGAGCAAAATACAGGACAAAAAGTGCTGCCAACATTTTCTGCCAATCATGGAGCACGCTCCGTGCGGAGCAGGAAAGCGGAAAAAAAGGAAAGGCAGGGAAAACAAGCTGTGGGGACGAAGGAGAAGAAAGCAAAGCCGAATTGCAAGCAACCGCAAATTCAATAAATTTGAAAAGCAATTAATAACTGATTGACAAGTATTTATCTAGGCGGGCGGGGGGTGGCGGAAAAAAGCGGAAAATCGGAGCGGCCGGAAGCAGCAGCAGCAGCAGCAGGACAGGATGCAAAAAGGAGTGCTGTTGCGTTGTTGTGGCGTTGTCCGGGGGAAAAACCGAAACCGAAACCGGGCAAATAAGCGTAATACGTTGGCCAAACATCGCATCAGGCGGGAGCAGCAAGCAGAAGCTGCAGCTGGACCAGATACAGATACAGAAGCCGAAACTGAAACTGAAACTGAAACAGAGACAGGAGGCAGGAGACAGGAGTCGGGAGCCAGAAGCTCCGGGGAAATGAACCCGTGGGAGATGGCGGAAATTCAAAACCCAAAGTCAAATGGAACAACACAGAGCAATATAACGCAACGAATTGACGGAGACGAGATAAAAGAACAATCAACAATATGCCAGCAACAACAGCGAGAGCAATATCAACAAAAACAACGAATAAAACAACGCCAGCGCAGCAGCAGGCGCAAGTGGGGGGCAAGCGGGGGGCCGGTGGATGTAGCATAAAATGTAGCGAAAACTTTGCAAAAATCATTAATAATGCTGGGCCAGCGGAATGGCATTGGTTTTCCGAAAGGACAAGCGCAAGGACATGCAGCACCAGCACCATCTCCGTCTCCATCTCCATCTCCATCTCCAGCTCTTCAGCTCACCAGCTCGTAGCTCTCCGTCAATCAAAGCGCAAACAGAAACAAAATGAATGGCAAACAGCGGCGACGGCGATGGCGATGGCGATGGCGACTCTTTGCTCGTTGGACGCTCAATGTGGCCCAAGTGGCGAGGGTGCACTCGAAAAAAATACCCAACTTTCCTAGGAGTGTTTCAAAGAATCCCCACAATCTGAGGTATTAGTTTCTAGATAGATTCGGAAATAAAACGGAAAGTTTCGCGGGTTTTTAAATTATCTTTATCTTTAGACAACAGCAAGGTATAGATCAAATAATTTCAAATGTTTTTTAAAAATCTTATTTAATACTTGTGGGTTTAAGCTTTAAACTTAATAAATTGTAAATCAAGCGGAAAATTGTAATAACTGCTTTAAATGGAAAGTGCTATATGATGGCCATAAACCTTGAAAAGTTTGGCCATAAAAAAACTATAGTAATTTTATATATCTAAGTATATTTCTAAGTATATTACTATTTTGAAAGGTACTTAGTTATTGGATTATTAATAATTAGTTGATGATTTTTTATAATTAGCTCAGTCCAATGAACTATAAGCTCTTAGAGACCTCAAATAATCATAGATATATTTTGCAGCATTGCTGAAATCTTTTTAGATGTATTTAGATATATTTTTAGATATATTTTGGATAAATACCACTTAATAAGAATAATCATGATTTTTTGAATAACTTACTTGCGGCGAACTAAATAGTATTTAAATATAGTTTATTTTAAATTTTTGAAACTGCTTTAAAAGATATTAAGAAATATCAGCGTATGCTTCTTTCCTTAGTGAACATCAAGCAACTACAAGCCATTTATTGTTTGTTTTATTATATAAAGTGAAGGGGTGCTTTTATTGATTGTCCCTTTGATTTCCCTAGTTTTCATAATCAAGGAAAACCCTTTTTTTCGAGTGCATGCTGGGACGCAGGCTGGCCATTTGCAGCGGACGTCCATTGAAAAGGGGTCAGTAGTCAGGCGGGCTAAGCGACTGTTTAGCTGCTTGTTTTGTTGCGGTCGGACGGCCATGGCAGGCTGGCAGGCTGGCCGGGTATCCAGGCTATCCTGGCTATCCTGGCGGGCTGGAACAGGACATTCTGGCCGAGCGGGCAGGATAAAGACGATGATGATGATGATGACGATGACTACGACGGGGACAGCGGCCAATGGCCGGCAGAGCGGCGAATGAGCAACGTGACAATGAAGGCGACTCAACATGACCCTCCTTCCTCCTGTGGATGATGATGAGCCTGCCGCATGACGATAATGATGATGATGAGACATTGAGCGAGCGATGTGGAACGGATGTGCAGTTGTTGTGGGCCAGCAAAGCAGCAAAGCAGCAAACCAGCAAGCAAAGAAAGCACAATTATTCATTTGCACAATGTCACAAAAGTGTCAGGCAAAAGGAGCAAAAGGATTCCTTTTGCCGCTCGAGGGCCAAAACCGAGCTGGCTTTGAGACAAAAGCAAAATTGCGAAGAGCGTAGCGATAATGATGAGTCCGACACTTGCTCGCTGGCAGACAGAGTTAGTTGCCTGCTTGGCTGGCTGGCTGCTTGGCTGGGTGGTTGCATGAGCATTATCAAGGAAGCAAGATGGATAACCCCGGACCGTTGGCCTTTTCGGTTGAGTTTGCGGGTGCATTCGTGTAATTAAGTGAACAGAGAAGGAACGGCCCAAACTGGCCAACAGCGCGCCGGCAGTAGCCGAAAGTGCATTAAAATTAATGCATTAGCAAGTGCAACATTGTTATCAGCCTGCACACATGAGCACACACACTCACCGGAGCACCGGAGAGCCTCACGTGGCCCAGGCGAGTACGAGGACGAGGACGAGGAGGAGAACTCGTTGTTGCTACCAAAACTACCCTCCCCCCCACAGTGTACAACCACCCGACCATCCAACCATCCAACCATCCGACCACCCTGCATACATGCATGCCCATATAACACTCACATATTACTTGTAGTAATTTCTCACGGAAATTCATAACCTTCCGCAACTATTCAGCATTTGTGTGGCATACTCTGGCGCGCTCGTGTCGTTGTCGTTGTCGTTGGCGTTGTCGTTGCCTTTGTCGCCTACCCATTGGCCTACATCCGCGATTTTCGCACATGCCGACACATATAGCGCTGTTGGCCCAAAGGAAAAGCCCCCCCTCTCCGGCAATTTCCATCGCTCTCTGTGCGTTTCGAGTTCGAAAATTCGTGTTTCTCTTAAACTTGGTTCGTGCTCTCTTGCTCTTAAAATCTTACGATATTCGCCGCTGTTAGCAGAGCAAACGAGAGCCCAGTTCGAAAGCAGGAAAAATATTTTCAAAATATTTCCCAACGAAAAAAAAATAGCAAAAAATTAGTCTAACCCCTTTACCGGCCTTCTGGCTTATGTAAGCAATGCTGGCCAAATCGGTAACAATCAGCCTGTCATAAAGTTTCTCCTGGCCTGGAACCCAACTCAAAACAAGGGGAAACATTGCTAGAAATGCTAAAATTTGAAAGTTGTTTCATGGCTATGAAGAAATTTAATTAACAACTTAAATGCCATTTAATGGTGGCTAGCAAATTAAAATAATAAGCATTTTGCGGTGGAAATTATGACTGTTAAAAGTTGTTTATTGTATGCTGGAATTTAAATAAATAAAACTAATGCTGGAGATTTTTAAACTCCATTTGTAGTGCATTTATAAATCCTTGAAACTGTTAATTGTTTGTAACATTCTTAAATTTCAAATACTCTGAGTTAGTAGCTGTGATATACTTGTATTCAATTATCTAGCCAAATGAATTATACATTCTTTGGCGACAAATTAGCCTTAAAAATATTAATACATCAATGATTTTGGTTTTTGTATTCGTTTTTCCCGCCATCGCATTTTCCCACTCGCTGGTAATAATCTTTGCAACACATAGCAATCGCTGCCAATATTCATTCTACTCCTAAAGTCGCAATTTAATTAGAACCACAATTTGAGTCTAAGATGACCGAGAAATCAAATAAATAAACTGCTTTTAATTATGCACTCGAGAGTGGCAATCTGAGAAATTGAGCAACTTGAGAAAGTTGCTGGCTGAAAGTTTTCCAGCACAAAAGTTACTAAAAACTGTTCGTGCCAATTAATATTTGATATTTTGAACTTGATTCGCTAGAACACAAATTTTTTGGCCGGTTTTCAACCGTGTTCCCTTGTATTTGTAAAAAACCCCAGTCAACCCAAGCCAACCCAACCCAACCACCTTCAATTAATTTTGGATGTGTTACCTGATTTATGTGCTGGGATCCTGCCCACGTTTTTGGGCCTTGAAATTGTTTTACTGCCTCACTTGGAATATGTAAATATTTGATGGACGCCCATTTTTTCGTTGTTTTGTGGCAACCTTTCGCTGCTCTTATCTGACACGAATATATCATGAATTTCTTAATCAATGGCCAGAAGACGGCTACCGGCAAACGGTTTAGGCCGCCAAACCAGCTCACAGCTCCCAGTTTCCAGCTGCCAACCTGTTCCAATTTGGCTGAGCATTGACAATTTTACTTTTCGATATTTTGTCGGGGGATTTGGAATCAGCTTCAGCTTCCAGCTTCAACTTCGGCGGCGGAATCTGTTTCGGATTGAGTTTGGCTTTGGGGAAAGCATCGCTGCACACGCCCACTAAATTAAGTGCCACTTAATAATCAAAATTACGCGACGTTTCAGATAAGCCGCAAGGGAGTGCGGCGGGGGGCGTGGCGGCAGGTGAGTGGCAGCCACGGGCGGCAGTAGGTCAAACGGCGCTGCCTTGGATTTGTGGTAGCTATGGATTCATTTCGGTCACAAAAAAGCAACTCGATAAATTCCCATTAATAAATTAAAACACGCCCGAGTGCCTAAGCGGCTTTCGCTCTGGTTGTGGTTTTTTCCTTGCCCCACAACTCTTTAGTTTTAAATGTATAAATGAGAGGGGAGCCGGGGAGCTGGGGAGCCGGGGAGCCGGGGGTTCCTGCCCATTGAGCTTTGATTGCAATTAATATGCAGCAGCTCCGTCGGCAGCATCGATGTCGACTCGAATTAAACACCCGGCTGAGCGGTGCTGCGTCTGCCATTCTTCAAGCGCCGCAGTCGCATGTGCAATTCATGAATTTCAATTAATTAATTAGGCCACACAAATCTGCAGCCGTGATGGGTGAGGGTGGTGTAGTAGCTGTAGTGTGGTATGTTGCCCCCACATCCTGGCGACGGCAATCGAAGCGCCCAATCGAAATGTAGTTGCAATCCCCCCGATGTTGCAGGCAGCTGCTGCCTCCGCTGCTGTGACAAAGTAGCTGTTAGATGGCATCGCATTTTGCCTGCATCCCTGCCGCCTGCCGCTGCACCCCAACTTGGATGTTGCATGTACTTTGCATGCAACAGTTCGCTGCTTTTTCGCATACAAGTGACCCAATTACCCGGCAGGGATGGGTACCCGGCAGTTGGGTGGTTCGAGGGGCAGATGGGGCATATGGGTTGTATGACCAGCCCCAGCCATCCAGCCAGCCAGCCAACCACCTACAACGGCAGCCTTCGTTACGGCTTGTTGATTTATGTAATTTAGATTGGATTTTGCGGCGGAGAAATTAATGCGTTGCAGATTAATGAGTGGCCGGGAGGACACATCAAGGAGACTGCTTTCGTGGAGGATAAGGTCACCCCCAGTCCCCCCGCCAAACCATTCAAAAACCACATGACCGAGAACGCCAAATCCCCCTAAACCTTTTAGCCAACTCTTTAAAACAAACAAAACACAAAAAAAAAATAAGCACGAAATAAGCTAAAGCCGCTAAAACAAAAGAGAAAAAGAATCTTGTACAAGTCCCCAAATTGCCATAAAGTACGCACACCTTTCCCGGCGAGGAGTGTGTGTTTTGTTGTGTGTTTAAAAGTTGCCTGTTGTTTCCGTGTTGTTGGCTGGCACTGTGTGAGCCTATTTTAATCTCATTAAAAATGTAGCAGCAGGGAAATGGGCTGCTGCTGGCTCGTTGGCGCTCCTTCTGCGGCTTCAAGTTGTCTTTAAAATTGACTGAAAGCGAAAATCAGTGTAAACGCTTCGCTGAGCAGTCCAAAGACACACACACAGAGGCTTGCCAAAGGAAAAGGTTTCGCCAAAGGATCTCAGAGTCGCCTCGCCGCCATCTTGGCTCCACGTGTATCCTTCGCGTGGTAATCCCCTCACACACGCGCACTTGCACAGAGCGAAACAAAGGGGGACACTTTCGCAGGTTGCCCCAGGATCAAGGATTTCATTGTATTTTAGAAGTAATTATATCTTTTGTCCTAGGACTTATTTTAAATCAAAAGCTCCTCTCAGGTTCACTCATATTTTGTAAAATCTTAGGAATTTTGTATGCCTTAGCTATATTTATTTGGGACTATGATAAATATATGTTGTTGTTCCTGTTTTCAGCTTTGAAAACAGTTAAAGTTCAGGTCAGTTCTGTAGAATATTTATTAGGAAAATGACAGCGATGAAATTAATTGATTATATCCGTATTAAATCAATACTTATTCAGTCAAATCAGTTCTTTATCTACAAAAAATGTATTCTTTCGTGATAGTTACCTTTATGTTCTTGCCATTTGCTTTCCTTTAATACTAACTTTATTTTGATCGTAAGTTGCGTCCTATTAATTCTTTTAAATTAAAGCTGAAACATGCATTAAACCTCCCAATTAAATTTACAATAAAGTTTATTACTTGCTGATTAAAATAAAGTTTCAAATGTTTTAATAATTTCATTCAAGGTACTATAATAGCATTTGATGGGCCATGGTTTTTGCATTCATATTGTATTCTTAACTATTTCTGAGCGCTGTTTTTCCTCCAATATAATAAAGGCTTTTTTTTCTTCTGTGCAGCCACTAATACATCTACACATATCCCCTTACCACAAGGGTGTGAGTGTGTTCCTGTTTTGTGGGCTTCCACTTTATTTCGCGTTTATTATTTTACGCCTGCTTGGCAGCCGCCAAAAATGTTGGAAAACAGGCATCAGGAAGGGGGGGCGGCAGGCAGACAATGCCACCCCCTCTGGTCCCCACACTCCCACCCCCTCCGCTTTTACACTCCCCCACCCAAAACTCGCCCGCCGTCCTCCCGCCACCTTTAACCTTAGTTAACCTAACTCGACGACCGCAGTGTTTTTGTTGCTATTATGATTATTGCTCGTGGTTGTTGGGGGCAATGCCGGCAAGGCAAGGCAAGTCATTGTTTTGTTTTTATTTGAGCTCAATTCTCCTTGTTGATTCTTATGAATTTTTTGGTTTTTATTTTTGATTTTTTTCATTTTCATCGTGCACTCGCTGCTGCTTTTGCATACGCATACGCACCGTTGGCCTCCGCGGGGTTTGTTATAAAATTTATGAAAAGAAAGCAAAATCAAAATTATAATAAAATCAGATTACAGCCTCTCAAGGATCGCGGGAGTGGGAGGATTTTTGCTTAGCACTCCTCCGGCCCCTGTTGTTGTATTTTTGTTTTTATTATGCTTTTCAGTCAAAAAATTGTTTGCGCTTCATTTTATGAAAACATAAGCAATTTTTGATGCCGTTGCTGTTGGTGCTGCTGCCGCTGATGCCGCCGATGCTGCCGCTCCAGCTTTTAGACACTGACACCAGCAACTTTTGGGCGGCGACATCCTCCTTGTGCTCTCTGTTGCCACCGCCACATCCACTTCCGGTTTGTTTTTGGGGGGCGTCTTCCGTATCCGCGCGCCACCTTCCGCCTTCCGCCTGCCGCCTTTTCGCGTTTTCCCAGCGGTGCGTTTAACAACGCTCCGTTTTTATGTGCCAGACATGTGAAAGCTCTTCATTTTCGGCCAACTGGCGAACAGCGCCGAAGATTGGAGTTTTCTGGGGGTGAAAGTCGCCCGCTTTCTCTTTGAATCTGGATCCAGGGGTCTCAGGACACGGGACCAAGGACTCGGGGACTGGGGCCAGGGCTGACTGACTTACCTCGTCGTCAGGCTGTCGGCGCTGCCTTGGCGCTGATTTTATGGCATTTTTTTGGGTGCAGGCTGGAAAAGCGGGACTTTATAAAATATGTACTCGACTCAACTCGACTGGGTAGGGTACGACGGTACGGCTCGGCTCGGCATGGTAGTCTGTTTTATTGCAATTACTTAAGATTTTACTGTCTGCGTTAATTGAGCATTGGATTACTTTATTTTCGCGCCACTGTCTCCTGGAAATGCTAGGGCCATGAAGATTGATTGCTTGACTGGCCTGGGGAAAGTTGCCGGCATTAATCTAGCATTAATTATTATGTAATTGGTCACCGCACCAGGCCAAACAAAAGGGATTTTAATTAAATTTTAACCATAAACCGACGTTGACTGGTGGGACTGCTGCTTGCTTTTGATGTACAAGTATGTATGCAGGCAGGCAGGCAGGCGGGCGGCTTTAAAGCCAAATCAAATATTTATTCCGCCCACATTGTTTGAACACGTCTATGCGTGCGGCTCTCTGGCAAACAAAACAAAAATAATTGTAAATTCAATTTCATTATTAAACGTGTGTGTACGTCTGTTTGTCTATTATCTCAACGCAACCGACTAGCCGCAGTCCCCTAGTTATACCCGGTTCTTAAAAGGATTAAGGGTATATTGAATTGTCTAAATCTTTGTAACAGGGAGAAGGAAGCTTTTTTCACCTCCTTGAGTGACAGTCTGTCTGTCCGTCCGTCTGTCCGTCTGATCCTCCGTCTGTCTGTATTAACGCCTACATTGTGGAGATTATTATAGATAGACAAAAACTAATTGCATATTCAGAATTCAGTTCAGCACAAGTTCCTTTTAAAAATCGGCACCCCCGCAAGCTGCAAAATTCTGTGGCATCCACAATTTTAACTCAAGAGGCCCCAAATTTTGATAGAACATTGGTACAGCCAATATCTATCTGTGTTGCTAATATCAGACTACATCTGTACGCGCAAATGACAAAAATGTGAGGCGCCCCCAAGCTTCTCCATAGAAACACCCCACGCAATTCTCACACCTACAAACATAAACCACAAAAATTTGTTGCGCCCACAATTTTAATGCTATTATAATGTTCTAAATATCTGGTGTAAACTGAGAACCAGGTATTAATAGTCGAGACACACGACTGTAATCGCTCTTACTTGTTAAGCTTTTAGGCGCCCAACTACTGTCATTACTAGTGCCACTACGCAAACCGACCAAAAGGGCGTGTGTTTTGCGTGGTGGCACGGGGTGTTTGCACGCAGTGTATGCGGTTTCGATGTATATTTAAACAAATGCGGTTAATGTTCATATTTCATTTTAATCAGAGCCACGGATATTGATATTGGCGTGCCTTTGTCTGAGTGCCTGCCTGCCGGCCTGCCGGCCTGCAATGCCTGTTAATGCGCATTTACGTGCCGCATTATGTATTTATACACACACGACAAAAAGGAGCACATTTCGCTTTAGTTTGTCAAAAACAAACTTTCCCTAGTTTAACCACAAAACGGGCAACGCTAACGCAACGCAACACAACGCAACGCAGCGTTGGAAAATGATTGTAAAATTTAACAACCGACAGCCAATTACCATAGCTTTTTATTTGATTTTGCACGGTTTAGCTTTTTGGTAACGAGTTGGATGTGGCCCGTGGATGTTGCCGCCAGCACTGCGGGCGATCCTTGCCACACACAAAAAACAAGGCCGACACATGCCGCAGCAACATCAGCAGCAGCAGTGGCAGCAGCAGCAGTGGCAGCAGCACCACCGGCAGCAACAACAACATGAACATGAAAAGCCCCGCAACGTGTTCGATTTTTAAAGGGAAAAAGATTGACGGATATTAAAATGGTTGAACAGCTGAGAGGGTTGGACTTAGTTCTATTGGAGGAAAACCACAAATTCATTCACGTCGATTGGAATGGAATCGTTGAAAGATGAAATTGCTTATCCGAAATGATTGCAATTTGGAAAAAGTCGATTAGAAAATGGCTGCAGTGATTCTATTAAGCCTGTTTGGCTCAATGGGTTTCGGCATAAAACAAAGCGGTTTCCGGTGGCAAAAAAATAAGTCGTAAAATGTAAAATGAAAATATTTGTTGAGCCCACACAAAATAAAGTATTTTTGACATGCAATATAGAGTTTGCGGGGATGTTATTATTAAATTTTAGACCATAAATATTAGAGTTATTACTTGGAATAGGGAAAATTGGTGATTTTAAATGTTCAGAGTTTTATTACACCATTGAAATATTAACTCTATGCTGCAGGTTTTGACATGTTATTTACTAGTTATTTAATATCAGTAGATAAAATTTGTGTCACGAAATGACAGATTTATCTCAAATCCCCAAAATCTGTCAGACATGTTCGCTAGTTTTGCCCAATCGGCAGCCAATTCGGGGAAATCTAAATGGATATTACGGCTAGGACCACGACCAGTACCCCCAATGAACAATACCCACAATTGCACGCAAATTTCATTTCATTTCAATTGAACACAATTAAATTTTTGTGCACCACAATCAAGTTGCCTTTTGTAGTTGTAGTTGCCCGTATTTTGCCGGCCGGATTGAATGTTGCTTTGTTGTTATTGATTTTCAGCCACGCCCTTGCCGATTCCCAATTCGAATCCGATTCCGACTCTGATTCCGTCCGGAATCTCTGGTGAGTGTCCGGAGATGGAAGCCGTGGGGCAGCCCCCGTCGATTTCATTTATTTATGCATCGTTTGTCGACGGCGGCAGTGGCGGTGGCGGTGTTGGCGGTGGCGGTGCGGCGCTTATCCTCCTTATTATTAATTTCTTTTATTTTAATTTCGCTTTGCAATTATACACAAATGCCAGCCTACCTACACTATGTGTATATAGCATAATAGATATTATAATTGTTGTTGCCGCGCCTGTTCTGGTTGGCCGGCACAAATCCATTAATATCCTTCATCCCGGCGGCCATTTATGGAACATTTTGCAGCGAAATGAAAAGGCAGAAAGCAAATGCGATTGCCGATTGCATTAAGTTTCGTTTTTTTTTTTACACGCGAATCCATCTATCTGTTCGGCTTGCTAATAAAATCATGAAATGTATTTAAGTTCGGTCAACCGGACACATTTTTTGTTTATAATTAAACAGAGAGAAAGCGCTGCGGCTGGGGTTGAAAATTTCGCAGGATTGACATTGATGCAGCCAGCGTTGCTTATATCCGGTTTGCGGCACGTTTCCGGTTGCTAATTTCACAGTTTGGCATTTCGGGCTGCTGGCAAACAATTAGCCCGCACCCCCCGCCCGTCCTGCCGTCCCAAAACTTTAGCTAACCCGGGAAAAGAAAGCTCTGCAATTCTGTGGTTAAGTATCATTTCTAATATTTTGTGTGACACCCGTGCGACACTTTGGCATTTGGGGTGTGCATGGGTGCGTGGCCCGGGGTGTGGGTGTGGGGGCGTGGGGAAAACTCGGGCTTTTTAGGGTGCCACAGCCACATTGTTTATGTCTCACTCGAGAGCGGGAGCCTGGCCAACCCCAGCAATGCCGTCGACATTTAAACAAAACCTGGCGCCAAACACAAAACACAAAACCCAAAACAAAAACATAAGCAAAGGCAAAAGCAAAAAGCTGGAGCGCCAACAGAAGAAGCCGAGCCAGAAGCAAAACCCAACGAGTGGGGCAAAAAGTTTTTAAGTGAAAATAGTCATTCAAATTTAATTAGTCCAAAACAAAGCCAAAACGTAATGAGCTTACGCTTAGACTACGAGTATCTGGCGGTGTGGGATGAGCGGGCGGCGTCCTCGTTGTCCTGCCGTCCTGCTGTCCTGGAGCCGGGGCTCCATCTCAATCTGAAATTGTGGTTATTGCACTCACAGCCCCACTCATTTCACGTAGTAAAGGGTGCGAGGGGTCATGTGCGACACAATTACGGCAAAGGTGGTGCCCGGGAGTCAGCACCGCTTCGCTGTCACATGCCACATGGCCGCAGAAAACTCCTCCTCCTGTGGCCCGTCCTTTTGGTCCTTTGACGCCCCCGTAAACCGGGCCACGCCCACACCCATATACGACCTCAAAAAACAACGAAACTGAGACAGCGACAGGAGCGGGTGCTGGAGCAGGAGCAGCAGCAGGACCAGGAGCAGGTCGACAACGGCAGCAGTTTCAAAATATTTTACGTAATATCATTGTTCGCACTCGTAACTAACTTTTGCCGGCACTCCATGCGATGCTTTTGCCGAGCACAAAGGATACATCTCCAGCCCCCGCGTGGCGACCCGCTTTGCAGGACTCATCCGCAATACCGATTCCCGATCCCCGATGCCCGATCCCCAAGCCCGGGCTTTCTAATACTTGCCAACTGTTTAGCGTGTGACGGAAACTTCCACACGAGGGACACTCCAATAGTTGCAGTTGCAGTTGCATGGATTCCCACTCATAATACGGATAATAATATGCAAATTATATATTTTACTTATTTTTTATCTTAACACAAGTGAAATATTCATAGTAAGTTGATTAAGTTTGGGAAGCGAATATTACTCATACGCCCTGTTGTATATAAAATCAAATATTGTTAAGAAATGCTACTCTCTTTAGGGAAATCATTAAACACCAAAGAGTTATATCATAGAATAACTAAAAAGTAACCAATAAAACTTGTTTAAATTAAGGGCACACATTAAAGTCTATTATTTTTGGCTAA
>JAJJHQ010010498.1:554707-598214 GCA_021223825.1 Drosophila ironensis
TGAATAGTACATTTTTTCAGCAGACTTATTTGATATATTCCTCCCGATTTCGGATGAAACAGCCCACGGGGATGCCTCTCGACATTGCTGTGTGCGACCGAGTAGCATGGCATCGCATCGCATCGCATCGCTCGGATGGGTGTTCTCTGGCGGATCGGGGAGGTGGCTGCGGGATAAGTGGGCTACGTGGGATGTCCTGGGATGTCCGGGGATATCCTGGCGGGGCGTGGTGGGGCTGGTGGTCTGCGTTTTTGGCGCTGCCGCATATGATTCGTATCGCTGATACAATTTCTGCTCCACTGGCGCTCTCTCTGTTAGTTTGCCTCCTACGTGCCTGCTAATGTATGCCGGCTACCTTTCCTACGTGTCCCTGTTAGCCGGGACGCAAGGACTCCCGGTCTCGGGATTCGGGACTCAGTTCATGCATATTGTGTAGTATAGTGCGAGCACATCCGTGTTAATATAAACGCATAACAGCATTTTTAGCTGTGAAATAGTTTTGCTGTTGCTCCGGCTCCCGCCTCCCCACTCCTTTCACACCGAAAAGAGCCATTGTCCTGCCACCCATCCTGGCATCCTGTAGGTGTAATTGTGGCCGTTGCCGGTTGCCGGTTCCCATTGTCGACCATGCGGTAGTTGTTTTTCCACGGGCGGGTCGGAAGCTGCCGGTGAGGGTGGGTTTCTCTAAATTAATACATCACATGCACCCAAAAAGGACACAGCCACCAACGACGACGACTACCAGGACATACAAGCTTAATTATAGGATTTTCCCGGTTTGTCTTCTGGCTGCGGTTTTGGTTTCGTTTCGGTCTAACTATCATATATTTTGGGTCGCGTATAATTGGGATACATCCCGGAGATACAGATACCCGTAAATATTTTAATTTAGTTTTGGGCGCGAAGCCGCCAAGAAGGATCCAAAATGTCAGCGAGCTGTTTGCAAGCATTTCACGTGGCAATTTTTAATGACATTTGCCGGCCCCTGGGCGCCCCCCGGATGCACACGTCAATGGAAATTGTACCAGTTTTGAGGGGGATTCAGTCGATATTGGAACGTGCCCAAAGTTCGTTAACGGATTCTCGGAGCTGTCATTACCATTAACATTTTGGCTTGGGCAAACATTTTAGCGCAGCAAACGTCGCACTCTCGAACTCATTTGCACTTTTGTTTGCATTGGATTTGGACATGGTCAGCGCCGCCACATTTTCGGGTATTTTCGTGTCGCTTCAGTTATTTGATTAGTTAACAACAGACGACCGGGAATTGGAAGGGTTTCGGCCCACGACCAGCTATAGTACGTACTCGTATTTGGACACCGGCCACTACTTTGGCCACTACTCTCCGAATGTATGTCTAGTGTTCACTTTCCACGCGTCAACGGGTAAATGGTCGAGAAAATGGGGGGAAAGTTTAATACGTTAATTGATTGACATTATTTGAGCACTTTTACCACAGTCCCCAAAGTAACCAAAGTATCAAATGGAAATGCTGTGTCGCATGCTATTTATAACAACTGGACGGAGGCTAATTTTGGGGAAAGTGTTTCATTAAAACAGATATCCCGCAAATTACTAGAATTTGTCTAAGCCTTTAGGGTTCTATGAATTTTTCGGGCTGTGATTTAGTTAACTAGAATTCGTTTCTCCTCCTATCAAAATTTTAGGAAATATGTGTAAGGAAGTCAAAGAAAATTCGCGCAAGCCGAACTCCATAAAGTTTGCTGTCTGCCTTTTTTGGGGAGTCTTAAATTTAATCTTCGGAGTCGCCCTTATTCGTGAGTTACAATCTTATTTATCTGCGATCCTATTTATTTTAACCATCTGATGGATTTTGTAGTTTTTGCTCTCATATACACGGAGATATATGAGCTATCGGGTCTGGTTGCGCTTGTCGGTTGCTGCTCTGGGACCTGCTATGTTGCTTCGGGCCTTTTACTAACGATTGGGCTTTTTAAGGTGTTGTACCATGACAGTCAACTTAAAAGGTGTAATTTGTTTTTTTTTCAGGGAGCTAAAAATTTGGTTGGTACATCTATAATTTTCAGCAGCATTGGAGTTTTGTTTATACATTGGTTAATCGTTCCTTTAGGTATGACATGGTTTTCTGAATTTATTTCCATGACTTGCTCTAATCATCTTGTGCCCTTAGTTTTATATTTTATATTCTCTTTGGCTGTGTTTCACTACTATCAAGTGGAAATGGCCGATTAAAGATTTTTATTGAATAATACCTGTTCGACTTTTATAAATTCATATAGAAAATGTAATAGTTTTTACAACATATCGGTTGTTAATAAAAGGAAAGTATTTCACTACTCAGGGCATTGAAAACCATTTGTTTTACTAGTTTGGTTTAACAATTAAGAGTTTCGCAAATTTTTCCACCTATTGGTAACAAACGCCTCCCATTTTTCGCGTTGTACATTTGTTGGAGAGCTCCCAAGCTCATATTTATGGGGGAAACTAGATCAGTTGGTATTAGCCAAGCTTTGGCCTAAATAGCCAACAAAATGCTTATGCCACAGCCCAGCACCATACCCAACCTTATCCCATAAGTATCCCTCTGTATGGCCGCCCGTGCAATCTACTCCAAATAACTGCAATAGTTTTATGGCTCATCATTGTGCGCCGGCCGGCCGGCTGTAGCAGTTTTTTGTTTCCTTATTTTCGGACGGAAAGCCCCTCGAGAGGCGTGGGGTTCAATGCTCCAGTTTTTTCCTTTTAGGTGAAAATCAAACAAGCGAGTTGTTTCAGTTTGTTTGTTGTTTTATGCCGACTGCTCAATTTGCTGTTACAGACACAGAGTGTTCATCACTTACACGCCAGGGTAATTTAAAACAAATGCCCCACCAAATCGCATTTGGCTTTGGCTCTACAAGTTTTTATTGCCACTATTGCCACCGGCTCTCCCAGTGCCCAGCTCCACAGCTCACAGCTCACATATGAAGCGGCAAATTTGTTCATCCACTACAATTTGGCATGCCATTTATATTGGTTCCATGTTAATGCCGGCGCCAAATCCCCGGGACCTGAAACACTCCTCCGGTATGTGTCGGTCGGTGTTGGTCGGTGTTGAGCCCCCGATTGCAGCCCGAGCCCCATGCAGCATGTATAGTATGGCTTTATGTCCTCCAGTTGATCCAATTGCCACCGCCAACAAATTGTTGCTATCTCTGTGGCACTTGCAGTTGCAGTTGCCGTGGCCGTTGTAGTTGCCATTGCCGTTGCCGTTGCCGCTGTCAGTTGTTGATGCAGCTGTTGTATTTTTTAATAGACACATTAAAAAATAATTTAACAGCGAGAAGGGAGTCGGAGTCGCTTGCCGCCGAATTGAATAAATCATAAATCATTCAACTTTCGGGTGAAATAAAAATGCCCAGAGAACATGTGACGTGCGGCAGGCGCGGGTGCTGGGGCTTTTCTATTAAACGATACACGATGAGCAGCCTGGCAATTTGTCCACCCACCGTTCGGTTTTGGCCATTTTTCAGTTGTTGTCATACTGGCCGGCACTTTTCTTTTTTTTTTTGGCCGCATGTGTGTTTACTTTTTTACACATCATAATTTTTTATGCTAGTTGACTTCTGGACGGCTCAGGCTCGATTTTTTACCACCGCCAGCGCCAGTGCCAGTGCCAGCTCCGGCGCCGAAAAGTTGTTGCCATGTACAAATTAATAAACGAGTAACTGACAAAAAGGTAATTTATTATTTTATACATATTTGACAAATTAATTTAATGACACTCTGCCGCCTCGCTCCGTCCTTTACCACTCTCGCACGTTAACGCACATGTCCCACCGGAATGAGGAGGCTTGGCCCTGGTCCCTCGGAATTCCCCTCGAAGCCTGTCTGAATCCAGGATCTGCTCAGGCCGCGCCGCCCCGCCCCGCGCCCGCGCTGCCACACATAATAATTTCTCATTTAATTTTTCAATTTTAAGCGTCATTTACACATGCCATGCCACGATGCCACGGCAGCGCAGAGCGCTCTGCCTTGTCCAGAAAACCCGTCGGCCGCGGCGCTATTCCCCTTCGGGCCACAATGCTTTCTGCTCTTGTTGCTGTCGGGCCGTGTTGGTCTTGTTCTTGTTGTTTGCAGCGTTTGTTGTTTATTGTTGTTTTTCAGCCATCGCTGATGATTATACCCTGCGAACTTTGGGGCGTGACCGACGCAAAGGCTGCGCAGGCCTGCACTTGTCAATCACATCGAAGGAAGCCAAGTCGAAACAATTATTGCCGCCTTTGGCAGCTCGCACGCAAGCTCGAAACTAATTTCCTTCAAATCTGAATGGGAATATTTTAATGATTGCAAGCAGAGGTCATTAACAGGCGAGGATATCCAGTGGCTAAATGAACCAATTAATGTCTAATACGCATATTTATGGCACAATTTCTTGGATTGCGGGAAGAGCTGATAGGTTGATAGCATCACTGCTAGAAATTCACAATAATCCAAGATTGGACTTGCGAAGTATGTTTAAAATAGTCTGAATTTATAGCAACACAAAAAAAGGATTCAGATAGACTTAAATTGAAATTTGAACTTGGTATTTAGACTAAATTAAGCAGCACTTATTCAAGATAAATAGATCAAAAGTTATGATGCTTTGGATGCTGAAATTATGAAACTTTTTTATATGAAACCTTTTTAACTAAAGCCTAAGGAATCTATTAAATTTAATTTTTCCATTTTAAGATCAAAAGAGGATGCAGAGGAATTAAATTTATGTGGAAACTATATCACTAAAGAGTTTAAAAATGTCACAAGTGGATGGAAATATAAGCTCACAAAAGATTTTTAGTTTCCTGGAACTCAAGGTAAAATCAATCCAGCAAATTCTCTTTCCAAGTTGAATACATTTATTATTAAAATCGATTTGAAGAGCATTTAAGCAGCGACTTGCCTTCGCCGCCAATCCATTTGTGTTGTTCTTTCATTTTTTATATTTGCATTAAAAGGTAATCATCGGAAGCGAATGTTGCTGCATCGCGGCGGCGGGCGAGCCTTGGAATTTTCGCACCGCTGTCGTATTTTGTATGACTGTCATTAAGTCGTCAGCGGGTTCGGTAACGAGAAGGACAATGCTGAGGTTGCTGCTGCAGCATCAGCAGCAGCAGCAGCAGCAGCGCCCGGCGGGGGCAAGCAGTGCGGCGGCAGAAGTGTGGCAGGACGCAATCAGTTGCTCGCTCAGCCGGCGCCGCATCAGTTTAAATGACTCGTCATGCCAGCCAGCCAGGCAGCCCGGGAGGTGTCGGGAGTGGTCAAGGGTAGTGGGGCAAAGGATGCAAGGCTGCCGGAGGGAGGCAGGAGGTAGAAGGCAGAAAGATACACTGGGCGGCGCAGACTGCACTTGAACGCGGTGGCGGTGCTACAGTCTGAAAAGCTCGCACGTTAATGACACTAGAATCAGTTTTCATTAACGATATAACGTGCCACTGGCCACTCGGAAGTGGTGAGCTGTGAGGAGGTGCTCAAGGGGTCGAGGGGACGGCATGGGATGGCATGGAATGGTATGGAATGGTATGGGATGTGTGTGGCAAGTGGCAGCGAGAGAGAGTGAAGGAACCGCATGCGTGCATTGCTCGCATATTTCTCTTCGTCGCGGCTGCTGCGGCAACTGCGGCATTGGCGCTGGCAATTAATAAAACACACACCTTCTGTGCGGCCTTCTGCCCCGCGGCAGCAGTCATGCCCCACCGCCCTCTCCTCTTCCCGCCGCCTCTCGCCTGCCACATTGCTGAATGCACAGTGGTCTAAAGCGCTTATTTATGCAACGGCTGGCCTCGACATCACATCGCCATCGCCATCGGCATCGGCATCTGAATCTCGCTATGCATCGAGAATCTGAATCTGCATCTGCATCTGCAGCTGAGCCGCCCGGCATCCCGGCATCCCAGCATCACCATCAGCATCGACATCGCCACCTTTTGTGGCACTTGGGCGATGCGAAATTGAATTTAAAAAAGCTCAAGCGCTGCAAAATATTTCACACGCACATGTGGAGCGGAGCTTGTAGCTGCCGCTGAGATTTTTCATATAAATCACATTTGGCCGGAGCAAAAATATAAATAATATATGTTGCGTGTGTATGAAGTTTTGTGTGTCGCCAGCATAAATCTTTCAGCTTGGATTTTCACTTTGGCGGCATACATAAATTGACACTGGCTGACGACAGCGCAGCCACATTTGAAAAACCGCGCTTAAAAGCATGCCCGCTGCAAATACTGCTCCCAACCCATCCCGTTCCATCCCGTCCGATCCCAACTGCCCCCAACCCGTTGTCCAAAACTCTCTTGCATTGCAAATTGCGTTTTTTGTCAGCTTAAATAAAGCAACGCGCGCTGACAGTAAAAACTCATTTACGCGAAATTAAATTAAAAGTTAATTAACGCTGTCAATGTGCAAAGCACTCCAGACAGCGGACTTTGCCAGCGCGAATGTGACTCTGCCGGCAGGGCAGGCAGGGGAGCAAGCGAACCTGCTGCAACTACCTGCTGCAAGTTGCAACTCAGCGGACCAAGTTGAAAAATCACCGCAAGTAAAGTTAAGCATATGTCCGCTTAAATTGATGCGAACTGGTTTTAAACGCCAGCCTGACAATTCGCGCATTTTTCGCTTTCGAAGTGAAGTTGTTTGCCCGGACTCTGGAATTGGTTTGTCGGTGAATCCGGGGGATTCAATGGTGTTGCCACTGCAGCGGGCAGCGAGGGGCGGGAGGCGGTAGGAGCCGTTGGTGGATTTCGCTGGCAGTTCGGTTGATTGCTTGACTGGCCGGCAGTTATGCACAGAGCACACACATCGCACACGCAGCGCACACCGTGCGTATGGTTAATGTGACATGACTGGGCCGGCTGGCAAAATCAACAACAAGATGCCGCCTGCTGATAATTAATTTTTGAGTAAAACTGAAAATTACACCGCCCAATCAGCGGATCAGCCGACAGCGACAGCGACAAAGAAAACTATCCGCATAAATCATATATAATTGGTTACCTGCATTAATTGCGCGATGCATTTATTCGGCGCACTCAGTCCAGTCCCCCGATATTAAAGCTAAACACTCGCCGACCACTGCGGACTTATAATTGGCAGCAAATGGACAATCGGAATGGCAATCGAATTGCTCGCTTGATTAATTTTCCAAGACATCTGTTTGCGGTGTTCGGTGCTCGCTCTTCCGTGAGTTTCGTTGCTCAAGAGCTCTGTTTAAACAATATGCCAGCGACTGACATGCATTTCATAAGGCTTATCGCGATGATAAAATACCGAACTTTCGGTACTATGAGCACCTTTAGGAGCTCATAACGAACAACGGATTATTGCCTAATTTTGACAAACCCACCCATATCAGCTGGCACGTGGCTCTTGAATAACAGCCACATTTTATAAATATAAATATGAATTGTAAAGAAACCTAAACTAAATGTGTAAAAAAGGTGCTTTAGGAATAAATTTTTGAGCGCATAATGGAGAAGGTCTTGAGTCAATTGACCAAAATGATGGTAACTATCTGCAGTTCCCTATGCAAGCGGGACTAGACGTTACAGTTTGGTACGCCAATGGTTTGGTTAATTCCAGGCCGGAGGTCAAGCATTATTGGAAGACAAACCAAGGCGACGTTCTTACGTACTCCTTCTCCTCTTCCTCCTAACGTGGATTAGGAGTAGGATTATAAGTGATATAAGTATGATTACAACAATGGGTGAGGTTGTGATTAACCAATTTAATGGTTGTCCATTATGGATAGTTTTAAATATTTAAAAGAAAAAAAAGAAAAGAAAAAAAACGTCAAGTATTTTTTTTATTTCGGATAAAAAAACCAAACTTAATAAATAAAAATAAATGATAAATACCAAGTGACTAACACCTGTTTAATCTAATGACAATAAAATACAAAACATTGATGATGCTGCTGTATGCACCAATGTGTGGTACAAAAAATATGTTCCTTAAGTAAAAAAAGCAGTAAAAAAAAATCAAAGTTAAATCCCGAGTTATTAAAAAATTATTAAAAAAAGGAGAGAAACTGAATCTGTAGTCTACCACTGACAAACGCAGAATGACTTAAAGCAATGCTAGTGTGACCAAAGTAAGCAATGCTAGTGTGACCAAAGTAAGTAAGAGCATCGACAAACGCAGAATGACGAAAGCAATGCTAGTGTGACCAAAGTAAGTAAGAGCACAAAACAGGAAAAATATATTTTCGCCGAAAAGTCTGGCCTCTTTGTTGAGGTAGCGCCTACCAAAACATTCAAAATAATTGCAATTTTAAAAAATTTCCGATTGCTAAGGATATTAGATAATAAAAATGTTGTATAAAAATGTTTTGTTTTAAAATTTTCTTTTAAGAAAAACTTTCGTTCATTAACTTCTTGGGTTCCTGCAAGAAACTTCCCGTTTAAAAAATTGTTTACC
Source organism: Drosophila ironensis (assembly GCA_021223825.1). NCBI lineage: Eukaryota > Metazoa > Arthropoda > Insecta > Diptera > Drosophilidae > Drosophila > Drosophila ironensis. Next base: position 563,126 of record JAJJHQ010010498.1, read on the forward strand.
ACATTTTCACTGATTTGTTTTGGAAATAGCTATACTTTTGTCGTTATAACAATTATGGCAAATAGTTATTGAAAAAACTTTAAACGGCCAAAACTAGGTGAAGGAGTGCTTTAATCGCAAAAAGGCTCTCAAACTCGTGATCACCCCAAAATTATGGGAAAAATCGAAATTTTCCTAACTTTTGCCCAACTTTGTCAGCCAAAATTTCCATTCCTTTGCCCAACCTTGCGAGCTTATAACTAACATATCCGGCAACGAATTGAAAAATTATTGATAGGGGTCGGTAACTGGACTTCCCACAGACGGACATGGCTAGATCGACTCGGCTGTTGATGCTGATCAAGCATATATATACTTTATGGGGTCGGAAACACAAACTTAATAAGAGTATACCTTAAGGTACATGGTATAAAAATCCTGTTCATGATTTTAAACTTCAAGATTGAACAACAGCTGGCAACTTAAAATACTTGAGGGGTTAAAATGAGTATATTAACTTTAGGACAGAGAGTACGGTGGCCTCTGGCATTTAGTGGCCATTAAGCTGCCTCCTCCGCGATCTTATTCCTTGGCAGAACGTAAAAAACCCATTCAGCCCGTCCAACGGGGACCCAACTGCAAAGTCTGAAGTGGTTCGTTCGGCTCTCGTCCTGTTTTGTCCTGTCAGTTTCCAGCGGGGCAATATAAATAAATATGCTTGTTGTCTGGCAATTGGAACTGCACTCCCACGGCCAATTTCGTTGTGAAAAATTAAAGATAACATAAATGCGGCTCGCCCCGGCACGCCATGCTCATTTTCCGCAACCAATACAGTTTCGAAAGTAGGCCCGAAAAGCGGAAAAGTCGGAAAAGTGCCGGAATGCGGCGGAATGCCGTGCCAGGACATCAATGTCGGGACACTGGCTGGCGTGCTATTTGAATTGAACAAGTGTCAGCGTCGAGGGGAAACAGCGTCGAAGCTGTCGCTCCATACCGCCATGGCCTATACTTCGTTTTGCACTCCCTCTCCAACCTCTGACCCGATCCTGTTGTTGTACAGCATTTGCATGTCCTGCCAGTCCGCTCTCAAAACTCAAAATATTAACACTTTAACGCCAAGTTTTTTATCCGGCTGCCGGAAACAGACAACACACAGACGCAAATACTACTGCTCCTGTGCCCCATGGTGGTGGCAACAAAACGCCATGTTGGATTATTCAACTCGACGCCATTTCGCGTCACAATGCGCGCTATGCGCCGCCATCATTGCACCCGACAGTGAACGGCACACGGCAGCAACAGCAGCAACGGCAACAGCAACGGCAACAGCAACTGCAGCAGCAACAGCAACAGCAACAGCAACAGCAATAGCAACAGCAAAAGCGGATGAAGTTGCAATTCAAAGTCATAAACACGTGGAGCGTGGGCGCAAAGTCTCAGCTAAGCCGCGAAGCAGGCGCTGCCACTGACAGTGGCCAAAGGAGGGGTACAGGACACGGCAGCGGCAGCGGCAGCGGCAATGGCGGCGGCGGTGCCACTTCCTGCCCAGAGATTCCTAGCCCGGTCCTTTTATTTCCAGACCATTTTGTTGCCGTTGCTGCAGCTACTGCTGCTGATTTTCTTGTTGTCTATGCAACAAGGCAAAGCGACAGAGGGTATCCAGGGGATATATTAAATCCACTCCATTTGGCCACAAAACTGCAATGGCAGTGGAGTGGCAATACTTAGAGCGGTAAATATCCCATCGACTTAGCCTAAGACATCTTAAAGTACTTATATTTTACTAGCGTCTGTATCCCATTAGTTTGCTTACAACTTATACTTAGGTTTACATTGTCTTTTAATGTTTTTTAAGCTTACTAAATATATACAAATAAATTACCTTGGGTTTGCTTTTATTCTTTTATTCCGCGACTACATTTTTTAAACAAAACCTAAAATGGAATACGCATTTTGTGGCGTTCCCATAATCATGTTTCTCCCTAATTTGGAGCAATATCGGGTAACCCTTTGGTCGATTCGCTAGCCTCTAAATGGAAATCGTGGCGGTTATTTTTCGGCTGGCACTGTTCGTTTTTCATTTGCATGCGAAATTCAAACATCAGCATAAAAATGCAATTTTTATTGCGCAACATTTCTCAATGCCCGCTGCAAATATTTTCGCGGGCTTTATTATATTTTTTGGTTCAGGTTCTGGGCTTCCCTTGCATTGTATTGTTTTGTTTTCGTTTTGTTTTTTTGTTTTGTGTTTTTATGTTTTTTGGGGGCCCTGCTCAGTTGGCAGTTTGCAGTGCTCAGTTCCTCGTTTCTCGGCCATTGTTGTTTGTTTTGGTTCGGTTTGTTGCTGCCACTGCCTGCCGCTGGCTCCCGCCTCATCATTTTTTATTTTTATTAATTTTTTTATTCGTGTCCGGCGGGCGGACCCCCACACACCCATGCCAGCTTTATTATGAGCTGCACTTTATGAAAATGCAGACGCTGGAGTTGCGCGCTTCCACGGCCGCGCTTCGAGTACATTGCAAATATTTTATTATTGCACAATTTCGCCAACTTATCCCGCTCTCGCATATGAAAAGGTGATCCGGAAAGGGGTCTAGGGGGGTGTGAGGGGGAGGGGAAGGAGGAATCTCCTGGTGGCCGCAAGGCTTCAGGAAGGATGCCAGCCAGCTAAAATAATATTTCGCTGTTCGCTGTTCGCTGTAGTTGCTACTGTTGTTCTGTTTGTTTGTTTTTGTTTGTCGGTTCGTTTAGTTGAAATTACGTTTTGTATGCCACTGAATTTCATAGCAGTGGTAGCAGCAGTAACAGCAACAACAGCAACAACAGCAACTTGAGCCGAAAAACTTGCTTTCGGTTGTTATTATTCTTGCGTTTACTCCCGGCAAATTTGCCGTGTGCCCGCTGCCTCATTTTTTCCCCTTTTTGGCTCCTCCAACTGGCTGCCCTTTTGTTGTTGTTATGGATACCGCCGCCTTTCTCCTTTTCCCCCCCAAGTTTCCCATTTTCCCCCTGGCCCCCCTAGTCCCAGCACTTAGCTGGATACCGTTACGCCACCCAATTTCCCACCCAGTTTTCCCAGCCATCGCTTTTCACCGCGCGCTTCTCTCGCTCGTTTCGTTTCGTTTCGTCTCGGTTCTTTTTTTTCGTACTGTTTTTCCAACATTTTAACTTCCGCTCAATTTACCTTTAGGCCAAGTAATTTAAAAGCTGACGTGTTTGTACAACTACAATTTCGACTCATGTTGCCGTTGTTGTTGCCGCTGCCGCTGCTTTGGCTGTTGGCATTGCCTGTGTACAGCACTTCCTGGTGTGGATTTTTGCTAGGTTTTTGGAGTCTTGTTCCTGGTTCTGGTTCTTGGTTTTCAATCTCCCCGCCGCCACCGCCGCCGCTGCCACTGCTGCAACTTGTTTTCTTTCCGCTGGTCAAAATATTAACAAAAAATATAGAAATATAATCTAGAGGAGGTCGGCAGCAAGAAAATTTGGCAACGATGAAATTTGCTACCTACCGCTTTTGCTGCCTTTGCTGCCTTTGCCCACATATTTTGTTTATTTGCCCTCCGTTTGACTTGCGTTTGACTCAAGTTTTTGATGACGATGATGATGTTGGACTGACTAAAAGTCAAAACATCCGCAAAAGCTGTTAAAACTGTTTGCACCCGGCTAATAGCCGCCTCTGTGCGAATGTAAATATTAATTAAAGTCGATAGTAAATGGCCGAAAAGCGTTTCGCCCACTTTCCTGTTTTTCTTTCCGACTATAGATTCCCTCCCATCCTGTTTATTTTCCCATTTTTTTTGTTTTCAGTTCTTCGTCCTTGTTGTTATTGTTTTTGGTTTCTCTCGCCCATTTTCCTCCGTTTAACATGTGAGCACGCAATTTCCTTGATTGGCAACGCAGGCCCCACCAACGCCCCCGCCCGCGTCGCAGCCTACTTGGAGGTGAAGTTGAATGATTGAAAGCGCGTTGCTAAGCTGACGACGCCACGGTGGCGCTACTCCCGGGATCTGCATAACGTATCAAAAAGCGTAGCACACTTTTTCGGGCAACGGCAGTGCATTAAAGCTGACGAGTGCCGCAGGATTGTAGGGCGTGCACCGCGAGAACTGCACTTATTTCTTGATATTAATGCAATTACTCGGAGAATCTGACAAACAGCAAATTGAGAAGTGATAAAAATAACAAGTAAAAGAGATATTATTATACAATCATTCAATTAGTTGCTGATATTTAGTTTGTTTAACTCATTTTAAAAACTTCTACTTCTTTAAATTGCATATATTACTTGTAAGTANAATAAGTAACCATTTATAGCAGAAACGGTTTGAACGTTATGTAGCCTACCCCAAATTACGTATCTTCCCTAAATTTTAGAATACTGTAATCTCTCAGTAAATAATTAAATGAAATATATATTCACAAATTAAATTGCTTTCAATCCATAAAGACTGTGTACTCTTGAATTAAAATGGGAAATTTTCTTTATATATTTCTAATTGTGAAATGCAACAATTTTTTCGTGTTATTGACTTTGTAAGTAATAACACTCACATGAGTCGCATAAGTTGTTATGCGATTTCAAATAAGAGTTTTGCCAACATATTTTTTAGCTAGCAAATTAGGCATTTGCCCGGGATTTATTGTTGGAATTCATTTCGAATTCCTTCCGAGACAGCAGCAAATTTCTGGTGGCAAATATTTTGCGACTACAATATTCCCCGCAGTGTGTATGAGCAGTTAACGCCATTGTTTGTGTTAAGCCGGCGAGTCTGGCAGCCGGGTCAGCCCCTCCCCCATATCCTTGCCATCCTCCCCGGCCCGGCACGCCCCCTGGCAGCGCCCAACCGTCCCAGAATCCGCCTGGCAGGCAAGCCAACGAGTCTGTTAGCCAAGCCGCAGGCTGCAGGCTGCCGGAGCCAAAGCTGAGGAGTGGCGACTGTGGAAATGGAGCTGAAGTCATGGACCACAGACGGAGCTGCTGCTGCTGCTGCTGTTGCTGCTGCTGCCGTTGCTGCTGGTGCTGCATTTAGTGAAGTATTGTTTCTGCTAGATTAATCCTGTTTTAATTAAATATACACGCTGCCAGCATAAAACCAACAAGAGCATACCGAAGGGGCGAGCAAAAACGAGCAGAGAATTCAGGCGCCGGCAAAAACTCCGCATCCACGGCCACATCCACATCCACATCCACATCCACATCCACATCCAGTTGCATATCCTGCCCGCATGCTGCGGCCCGCTTCGACTTCTGACGTCATGCAAATGTGTGAGCCGCGCCGCGCCGCGCCGTGCCGTGCCCGAAGGATGCAGGATTCTGGCTGCAGGATCCAGGATGCTGTTGATGCTGCCGCTCCACCGCTCCACTCGGAATGACAAAGTGACTTGACTGACTGGGTGAGATGTTTGAGAGCAGGACGAGAGTGCTCCGCCAGCATCCAGTGCATTCGACCTCGGGTTTATTTATTTATATTTTCATTTTTTCCCCACCAACCTCCTCTCGGGCTTCTTGTTTTCCTTCTGCTTTCAAGAAAAATACTTTTTCTCACGCAGCTCGCTTGTAATTTCTGTAGTAAATTAAAAATGCTGCGGTATTTTATTTTCCCCGTTTTTATTTCTTTTTTTTTCTCTTTTTTTTTGCGTACGCTTTTTTTCCGTGGAGTGCTCTACACAGAAACAGCTCGGCTCAGTTCATCTCATCTCGGGCGCGGGGGCTTTGTCATGCATGTTCTGCATTCAGGCAAATCCTAAGATTCGGCTCGAGAGCGCCGCAAGTTTTTAAGTTAATGAGCTGAAAGTTCCTTTGCACCGAGCTGCGTCTTCTGGCGGCTGCCACGAGTGCCAGAATGCTAAGTGCCAGGATGCCAGAATGCCAGAATGCCGGAATGCCAGAAAGGCAGCCAGCCACCACAGGTCTGGCCCAGGTAGAGGCTTAGGCATTGAAAGTGCTCCTGCTTTTTCTGGCGATGAAAGTGCGTCGGAGGCGTATGGAGCAATTAATGGAGTGCTCACGGAAATTCAAATATTTTACTTTCCAAAAATAACCCACTTCTGCTTCGTGTTGCATTACCTAAAGAAAGGTACATGAATACTTCATCCAATTGGCTAATTTTCTTTAAAAGATTTTGTTAAAACTTTAAAAGCCAAAGGGAACGTATAAATCCTATAAATAAAGTGTCCTATTAATAACTAATAACTCTAGTTTTCAGTAAGAAAAAAGTATAATATTACAATTTCTTATAACACCAACAATTCGAGCCCAACTCTTGGAAGTTATTTGATTTGATTTCATATTTAACATATTTCTAAAGGTGATTTTGAAGAAGAAAAATTGATAGTTCCCTTATTTACTAGGGATTTAGAAAAAAAAGTAAAAATTAATCAAGAATTCCCCTTTAAGTGTTTTTTACTTGCCTAATTTTCTTAATATTTTTTAGCACCCAAATTTGTCTCTGTACGATGACTGAAAAAGTGCTTGGCGTTTGGGTTTCCGCGCACTCGCGGCAGCTTCAAATATTTCATCATGGAAAATCCGCAGGCACTTGAACTATGAACCAACTCCTGCCCCATAACGTCTTCGCTGGGATCCGGGACAACTTATTTTCCGGGATAAGCGGCAGCTAATCAGCGTGCCACTCGAGCCGCGTCTGCAAACTGAACCTTGAGCCGCAGTTGCCTCAAACTTCAGAGTCGAGACATTATTGAGTGGCAAGTAGTGCGGAGCTCGCATGGTAGGGTGCTTCATAAGCGGCTGCCGTCAAACAATCTTAACGTTTGTTGTTTGTTTTCCGTCGCGGCAAAGCTGCCTTTGCTGTTGCTTTACTTGCAGCTCCCACTGTGCGCCGGCATGCAATTTCGCTCCATTAAATACGACGCGTACTTAACTGTATAAGTAAACTCCAGCTCTGCTGCTGTTTCTGCTGCTGCTGCTGCTGCTGCGTGTACAACTGCATAAGAGTGTGTAAACATATCCACAGAGGGCGGCGAGGGCGTGGCTCCGTACACAAGTGTCCATTAAATTTTGTCATTAATTTTCGTTTGTCCCCCGCGACATTGGCGAGCTACTTTTCCACTTTTCGCCCTGCTCGCTGCTGTGTTTCTCTGCCATTTGCTTTTTTGCTTTTTCATCATCTTATTTATTTACGCGCGCCATATATAAATTAAGCAATAAATGAAATGAGGCAACCTCCCGCTCCTGTTAATTCGGGCCTTATGCGTCCGGACCGGGAACTGCAGCTTTTGGCCTTCTGTGCTTCTGGCCTTCGGAGTGCAAGTCTGTGCGGGGCAGTTTCGGTGAAAATAAATACGAAAAATAAACCAAAAAAAAACATATAGCATTCATTTATTCCATTCCAGATGGCTGGCGCAAACAACAAATGCACATCGAATGTATATTTCTTATTGGTTCACAATCCATTTCCCGGCTTAGTTCGGTATTTGTGGGTTTGATGATTTTCTGGCCGAAAAAAGGATGGCCATCCAGATTCCAGCACTCGTACCGTACGTACATGCTGCATTTATTTATAAATCTCGTTTATTAGTTCAATTTGCTGTTGGGATAATCGATGCACTCGGCTTCAATGAAAATCAAAAACATAAATCTTCCGTAGCACGTATGTTTAGCTATTGCCCCGAAAAATAAATATATATGCGGGGGAAAAACAGCAAATAACTACTCTCTTTGCGCTGCAAAAAAAAGGAGGGAAAAATAATAACAAGTGCAAATTCCATGCAGAAACCGAGAATGAAACGAAAAACATTTTGGCTGCTGCAAACGGGGTAAATGGACCGTGGCATACCCTGCAAACAATGGCCAAACAATTGGGAACAATCAAAAATGCATAGAGAAACTTTGGCCGGTAATGTTTTATGTTATTTGGCTTCCACCGCCACCCCACCACTTGGCCCCCAGTGTCTCCTCATTTGGGAGCAGTTGAGAAAGTTAAACTAACCCGAAACAGAAACAGAGACCCAACCGAAGCAGCCAGCTTCTGGGGTGTGAAGTTGGCTCTTGGCCGGACATGGTGCTTTCTTGAAAACGCACAACAATAAACTAGTTTAAGTGGTTTCAATATTTGCCAAATTATGCCCCGCCCTGGGAGGCATTCATTTCCGAAGATTGGAGCACGTTGTGTGGTCCGTGGAACGCATTTACCTTTCGACCTGCCCAATTTATATGGGTAGCCGTAAAAACTGTACGAGTGAAAAATCGCCATGAAAATGGCGAGCGCTTGGCCATGTAATAACCAAAATTGATAACAATCAATATGGCCATGTGACGGCGGCGCTGTTGTTAGGCCCGCCCACATAAAGCTCGCACCTCGTGCGCCGCCCAACGCCGTGTTGGCCATGTGGCTGGCATTTAGCCTGTAACCTGCCGTTGACAGGACCGACCCACCACCGCCAACTTATGCGGAGGCAGGACGCAAAGTGCACGCATTGAGTTTTGATTGCCTCACAGCCCCTGTACCCACTATACCCTACACCTTGCCATACTGTACCCGAACTGAACTGTACTGTACTGAGCGGCAGTGCGGCAACTTAGTTTATTTGAAAATGCACTTAAAATTTAATTTAAATGTAAATTTGTGCAGCGAAATGTTTTTGTGTCGAAAAAATGTTTATGTAAACAGTGTAAGAGTACAGCAGCAGTGGCACGAGGCGAGAGGCGAGCGGCGACAATGGTGGCGCAACAAAAAAAAGTGTACAAAAACCGTGGAATAGAATGCAAATGCAAATATTGGCAACACCAGCGAGGAGGTGGTGGCTGGTGATGTCGGAAAAAAGCGTGTGTAAGCCTGTCGAGTGCGAACAAAAATGAGAGGAATTTATATGCAGATGTGAAAACATTTTGCACCCTATTCGCTGGGCGACACAGTCACCAGGAGTCACAGCAGCAGCAGCAGCAGCAGCAGCGGTGGCAGCAGCGGCAGCGGCATCAGGAATGTAAGTCCTTTCCAGCATGTGCATTCGTTTGCCCACCAACCAGCCAACCAGCCAACCAGCCAGCAAGGAAGCCCGGGAGCGTGGCGTGCGTGAAATTTAATAAAGCTTAAGCTGCTACCCGGTTTGGGTCCCCGGGCCTAACCTTTGGCCCTCTGGTCTCAAGATTCCCGCGCGCTGCCAGCCCCTGACCCCGCCTGGCTCACGAACGATTCTCCTTGACACAGTTGGTGTTGATGTTTATTAAATTTCGTTAAATTATGTAATCTTTGAGCGGGACTTGCTGCGCGGCGGCAGCAGCAACAGCAGCAGCAACAGCAGCAAATGCAATTCGGAACAACTTAAAAAGCAAACGCACCGCAATAAAAATGTCTTCGTCCCCCCAGCGCCAGAAGGCGCTCTGTCATTCGTTTCCTCGCCAAATGCAGCTGTCTGCGGGTGTGCACTCAGAAAAACGACATATAGGGGCAATAACAAAGTTTTTAGACGGATTTCATCAATTTGACCAAAGAAATCCAGATAGACTTTTAAGTAAATAGCTTCCTGTAATGTCAGAAGTTAATACCCATTGGTTTGTACTCATTGCGATTTTAATATGATAAATAAATTGTATATAAATCGAAAATAAATCCAAAAAATTATAAGGATTATTTCAGCATGATATTGCTAAAATATCAAAAACTGTTGTACTCTTTATACTTTAAATAAATATACGGTCTGCCCCAAAGTAATTGGCCCTTTTCAATTGGCGCCTTGTTTGGGAAAAATCATTGGAAATATACTCCCACACTTTCAGTAAAAATTGACGGCATCTGGTTTACTGAAGGGGAAGTTATATCACCAAAAGTTGCAGTAAATTTACAAATATTCAAAAAATATCGGGGGGAAGTGTGTAAGGAACTTTACACCTCTTTTCTCAACTCCCAAAATTGTAGTACGAGTAATATACCAATAAAGCCTATAAAATATGTCCCCAAATGATGAATTTTTAACCCAATTTATTCACATATTCTCTGCACAAACTTCAAAGGCGGTCCCAGCTTTTTTAAGCTTTGCCAGCTTTTGCGGTGGAGTGTCTATTTTGACATGCTTGCAGAGCAAACATTTTTCGCGCAGTGTGCACGTTGCATGAGTGCGGGAAGTGCACCCCTGCAGCGCTGTTTTCACATTGTTGCTCCACACTAATCTTCTGTCAATGCAATGCCAGGATGAGGATGAAAGCGACAACAGCTTGCCGGGGACTCCTCGGCCACTCTGCCACCCCAGAGGCGGTCCCTGCGACCCGCCAGCCCGCACAGCTGCATAGCTTCAAAGACCAAAAACTACAAACCGCAGCCACAAACGTTTCAATGTTGAAAGTCCAGACCGAAGAGCCGGAGTGCCGGAGAGCTGGGAAGTGGGAGCGCTGGATCGGGCTTGCAGTGGCATGGATTTTCGCGCCCTAAACCCATCCCGGTTTGGCTCGGCCCTGCCCGTCCCGGGAAGGGAATCCAAATCTCTGGTTTTGTCTTTAAGTGTAAAAACATTTTGCTTTTGGGCAAGCAATCCGTACACGAATGCGAACGAGTAGGAGTGGAGTCACAGTGCATGAACCAATCCCAATCCCACAGGCAGGCGGGCAGCATGTTGTCGCCAATGTTGGAGCGTGTCACCAGCTTTGGACCGCCGATGCAGTCGAGTGCATGGGAGGATGCGAGGAGTGCGCTGCTCGGTGTGGGCGCTGTGTGTGTGGATACCAGCCCTGTTTGGATACCAGCTTGTCGGTTGTTGTGCTGGCGGTGTGGTTAATGCTTTTAGCCGCTTCCCAGACATACTGGCCCCGCAGGCCATCCACAAAACTAATGCAATATTCCTATTATTTGGTTTGCCTTGTTTGCTCAACTATATTTTCCTCCATTCTGTTCTATATTATTTTATTTCATTTCGTTTCATTTCATTTAATTCGCTTTGGATTCTGCCCGACGAGCTAGCCCCCTTTTTGGCTTTGTTTATTGGCACAGCTGCTGCTGCAACTGCAACAATTTGTCTTGGCCATCTCCTCGGCCTTTGGGGGCCAGCATGTGTGTCTGCCTGTTTGTTTATACGTTTCTGTTGTTATTTGTCCGCTTTACACTCTCTTTGTTATTGTTTTATTTAATGTAATTGCCTCAACTGGACTGCAGCCGCAGCGAGCAGAGGAGATTTTTAATATTTCAGCAACAGACGCCATTTGTCTTGTCCGCAAGCCGGGACAAGTGTCTTGGCAGCTCCTGTCCACGTCCTGGTTAGCCGCCCGGCCGGCCAAACTGGGCAAATTAATTTCGTATTAGCGCACTCTGACAAATTAAAACCGCAGAGTCAACAGCCCGACAGGTTCCACATTCAAATGCTCCAAATCAATGGCATGGCAGTCGCCTGGGCCACGGCCACAAATTATATGCAAAGTAACAACTAATAAATATTCAATGGCTGTCGCATTAATCTTTGAACACCAGGCCCAGAGCTACAGCTACAGCTACAGCAGTCAGCAGGCTGGCAGTGCTAAAAAAAAGGCAGCCCAGAAAAGGAAACACATTACTAATGCCAATCTTTTAGCCCCCAGTCCCCGGTGCGGCACACTCTGTTTATGGGCCATTACTCCGGGGGCTCGGGCTTTAGGGTGGACTCGGATTGATTGTTTTAGTGCACACGCTGATTTAATTAGAGCCTTGGCAGGGACTACTACTGCACAGTGAAATTTTTATCGGCTAACAGGGATTTCTTTTTATATTATCTTGATATTTTGAGACCTCGAGGGGAACTATGGGAATGCCATAAAGTTATTGATGTGTTTACGAGAGTTTTATGCGGGATTGAAAGGTATTTTGGATTTTAATACTGTGGGAGAAGATCCATTCGACATAATTGGCAAATTCAATTGACTTTTACAGAGAAAATATATTAAATTTATGCAAATGTAATTCTTAAACGTTAACAAGGACATCAATTAACTTCGAGTAGAAGCATACGGCCAAACGGACCTACTTCAACTCAACGGCCCCCAAAAATGCCGCTGAAGGGCAACCCAAAAGTCTAAAGGATCTTTGTGGCATTAACACCCCTAATGGCATGTTGATCCTGGCCGAGGGTATCCCCCAATCGATCCGCTTCGTCCTGGACGGCTGGATGGCTGGACAGCGGTCGACTGCTGTCCCGAGTCCTGTCCATTTTGTAAATTTAACAAATAGTCACTGAGGTGAAAGGGGCGCGTGCTAAGGTCGTAAACAAGCAGGGCCATTGCCAGTTGGTCGGTCAGCTTGGCCCCGGTTCGTGGGGCTGGTCAGGCCTCTCCTGGAGCGACACAATACCTGACCGTTCGACCATTCGACCGGTCGACCGGTCGACCTGACCTGCTTTACCTTTGTGACCTGCCCTTACCTCCGCACACCCAAGCACACACACCCGTTCGATCCCGGATAGCCGGGAAAGTGACCACAGTGACGCTCTGGCCACTCAACAAAACCCTCAGGCACTTTTTAATCTAACAAAATCCAAAGAAACCGCACGTCGCATAAATAATGAGACTGATGAGGGTCCATTATGGGCACGTAAAACGGGGAGCGCTGCACGCTAGCCTGCCACCCGGAGTCGCCCCCACGTCAGCCTCATCGGAAAGCCCGAGGAGAACGGAAAACGGGACTGCGGGACTGCGGGACTGCGGCTTTCCTCGCATTTCCCGAGCGGCGGCGGAGGGGCCGGCGTCAACAGTCAATGTTTGAGCAACGTGTTTTTAAACAGCGCTAGGTGTGATAACAGTTGAGGTCCGGCCATCCATCGAAGGGCCGGCCGATGGGAGGATGAGTTTTCGGTGCGGGATAAAGCCAAGGATCGGGAATAGGGTCGGGGGTCGGCCTCGGAGGCAGGTCAAAAGCATGACAATGACAGCATAATTGATTTTCGAACAAAGCAAGGCAAGAACAAGAAGGCTGGGAAGCAGCAGTGCCGGCAACAAGACAATTTATGAAATGGGCAGCCCTAATATACAGCGCACACATCACAACATCTTGTGTATTTCTGGGGTGTTCCCGATTCTAGTTCATCGATATTTGCTCGATTTCGGTTTCGGGAGATTGAAGAGCCAACAAAATGGAACAGATAACCAGGAAATTTCATATAATTTGCTAGGGAAATTTAACTGCAATAGCTGCTATAATTTAAATGCAAAATGCGAGTTAAAATTGTATTCCAATTAGGCAGAAATACTTTTAAAATTCCTCAGAAATCATATCGTGTTATTCGATTTATTAATGAACAAATGCAGGCGAGTGTTGAGCTTGGGAATTCATTCTTAACACTCTTCTACATTTTTTTATAGTAAATATTTAAATATGTTGCAGGTATATGAAGGTGGAAAACGTGTAAAGATTTCCCAATATTCATCACTTGCATCAAGCTTGGAACAGCCTAGTAGATACCCTTATTTACCTCTGAATTTATAGATATACACGGGTATATAAACATATACCAGCCTATGTGCAAGTATCTGCTGACTGACCGATAAAGTTTGCCGCCAACGGGAGAGTAACACACAAAACTACTCTGATTTTGACCAAAGCCCAGGGAGCAACTTTATAGAATTTATATAAGCCGTGGCTTATATGCGCTGGCAAATAGAATCTGGCCTTCCTCAGATCTACACGAAACAGCCTGACAGGTTTTTATACAAAAGTGTACATTTATTTTTTCTGGAATTTTAGTTTGATTAAATAAAATCAGAGCCCATCAGAGCAGGGGAGTCGCTCTGTAAATATTTGCCGCACTTACTTTTTGCTCATGTGGATTGATTGAAATTATTATTTGTTGATGGGTATTTACCTCTAGCATTTGTTAAATTGTTTGATTAGCATCAGGCTTTCACAGCGGCTGGGGGGCGAGAGCAAACAAATGCGAGCCACCAGTAGTTATTACACATTTTTTGTTGGTCGAGCTTTAACTTATCTCCGATAGTGCCAACTCCACCCCTCGGTGAAAGTTTATTGGCCAGGTGTTGTGCTGGCCAGCCAGTGACCAGGGCGGCCAGCGGTTGGCTGTGCTTTATTTAAAATTTATTTAAATGAAGCCGAACGTATAAATAGCGCCACTTTAGATGCAATCAATGGCTTAAGCATTTCAACGCCAGGGAGTGGCAGGAGTGGCAGGAGCGACGGAGTGGCAGTCAAGATAAAGGAGGGCTTACAACCGAGACGGCGGAGGCCACTCGAACATGCTTCAACAAATTCAAACAGATAAAATATGCAAAAATTAATTAAATACTTGCGCTTTGCATGTTCCTTGAAAACAATTTGCCAGACACCAAGGCTCATGTCGAAAGGTGACTGTGGTGCTTTGGTGCCTTGGTGCCTTGCGCCGCATACAAGCGCACCCTGATGTTTGTATGTATTCGTGTTTGGTCCGGAAGTAACTGAAGGTATAAGGAGCAAGGATCGCTGCCGGCCCCGAGCTTGGGTGTTGAGTTGTAGCCGTGGCCAGCGATGTCGACGTCGGCCTGTCCAGGTGTGGAAAGTGTGCTATATAATTTGCAGCCAGCCAGCAGGGGAAAACAGAAAAGAAAAACCAAGGAGGGCCAAGCAAAACACCACCAACAACAGCAGCAGCAGCAGCAGCAGCAACAGCAACAACATCGATTGCAATTTACTGCCTGATGCACTTAAGAAAATTTATGCAAATACCCAAAAATACTTACTTTACTTTCCCGTTCCCTTGCTGTTGAGGTTCCCGGGACGAAGTCTGGAAAACTGCCGGTCCGGGAGGAGGACGGAGGTGAGCAGACGCCTCAGCAAGGACAAACGGTGTTATAGCATAAATTTTATACTGGCCAGGTCTACGAACCGACTCGCAGCAAATGAGATAGCAGGCAAGAAGGGTATAGGGGATTTTTGCCTGGCATACTAAATGAAGCAGCGCGCCCACAAAAACTGCAAGCGCCTGCTTCATTACTTAAGGAGTGACCCCCCTACCCCCTCTCGGGGTTTTTTGTTTGAAAAATAGTTAAGCACACGGGCAGGGAACATCACGGAATGAAGAGCAAGACGCTAGCTGGGTCGTGTTATATATGGCAAATTGAGCAAGTCGACCGCCGAGAATCCCGGTAATGCCCTCAGGTCGTCAGCGGGGCGAGTGAGTTATGTAACCTGTAACAGTGGACACTGGCCAAAACTGCGGAAACAATTGCAGACGAGGAGAGGGCGGCTGGCTGGCTGGCAGACTGAGAGGCTGAGTGTGTCCATCCATCCGTTGTCTTGGGGTTTTCGGTTGTTTTTCCACCGTTTGTATGCTACGTGCCGCAGCGGCCACTCAGCAAAGTGGGGCATAAATCAGGGACAAGCCAGCAGCTCAGGCTGCAAAACTGACAGCGGACAAATTTCCACCGCCGCTTGACGCTGCACTAATTTGCCAGGCATTCGCTCATCTTGAGATCCACCGACGATGACTGAGCCAAATTGATGTGCCCCGAGCTGCAGTTGCAAGTTGCAAGCGCATGGCAAGCTGCATGGCGAGCTGCATGGCCAGCTGCCTGGCCAACCAGGCCGAGAGAACGCTGCGAGTGGCAAGAACGAAGCGTGCAGCTCGCTGGCCAGACGATGGGGGAAAAAGTCGCCGAAATCAGAGGCGGCGAGAAATTTCGTGTTAACCGAATGTTGAAGCCAAGTGTTTGGCTGTCTTGGCCTCGAGGGCCAGGGCCAAGACTCGGTCGGGTCTTCTCTCAGCCGCGGATCCGTTTCCAGCCAACAGACACTCGGCAAAATGTTACTGCGATTCTAATTGTGATTAAATTTGACATTAACTATGGTTAATGCTGAAATCACAGGCTGAAATCTTGGTCTGGTTATACTAGGTACTCCTTTGTATTCAAATCTTTTCTATGATCACATAAAAACACATAAATATAAAAGTAACAAGTACTCGTAAGTAACAAGTAATTAACATATCAAAATTGGGTTTCTATGCAATATTTTATAAAATATATATAAATCTATTTAAAGAACCAATTTTAAATAATATGAATATACTTAGAGAATCGTATATTCATATTAGAGAACTTAGAGAACTTTACAGAAAACTGAATCATTAACAATTTAAAGAAAGAAGTGGTATATAATCTGTAATAAATCCTAGTAAACCCCAAGAAAATCCCTTTTTTCTGTGGCATTCAAGTTGTCCTAATTAAGTGACCAAGTTTTCCTTACCTTTTTCGCTCAAGCGCAAAAATAAGAAGTTGTTGAAATTCCTTTTTTTTTCCACACACTCACTCACATTTTGATTTGTTTTTCAGGTTTTTTAGTGTAGACGCCCGGTCGAGCTTATTTGGCGCGCTTGTAGGCACTTGTTGGCGACTTGTGTGATGAAGTGCAGGCAGCCAGGCAGGCATCCGCAGCTTTCAGCTCTTGGTTCTCAGGTTGGATGCTGCCACCCGCATCTTGGCCAGAAAGGAGACGGAGCAGGAGGAGCTGCCGCAGCAGAGGCTACAGCTACCAGACTGGTTCCAGGGCCTGGTTAAATAACTTGCAGCAGGTGCTTTTTACACACATTTCCTAGCCTGCCTGCCTGTCTTGCGACAGAAGACAGCTGCAGCTAAACGCACCAGCATCAGCAGCAGCAGCAGCAGCAGCGGCAGCAGCCTCGGCACCTACATATAGTATGTGTACATAACTTAAGATCTATGAGGATTTGAGGTTGTTTAGTGCCATGTACGATGCTCCCCGTCCCCAGCTCCTGCTGCGCTCCCCAGTTTGGCTTTTCCTCAACGCTTTTCTCTAGGTCTTCTGCTGTTGCTGCTGCTGATGCTTTCCTACCTTTTCGAGCTGTCCTCGTTGGCTGAAAATGTGTGAGGGAAAAAGGCTGTAGGGTGGTGCTTTCTGCTGCCGCTGCCGCTGTTGCGCTGCTTTCTTTTTGCGGGTGATGTGTTGTGTGGCCCGCACTTAAGGTAATTTGCATTGCAGAATTTCGCAGAGTCGCCAGCCAGGCAGCCAACCAGCCAGGCAGCCAACCAACCAGCCATCCAGCCATCCAACGTGCCGGGCATGAATGAAGCAAAGTGCTACAAAGGATTATGCAAATTAATTATTTTTCGCAAGGCGCTCGCTGGTTAAAAAAAAAAAGGTGGAGGGAAAAAAATATGAAGAGAGGAAGAAGAAGGCACCTAGAAAGTGTAACGACAAAATTGTGGGCGCAACACGCCCCCGGCGGCTGCCAACAATGGCCAAATAGCTGCAGTCACTCCACCATCTCAATCTCTGCGCCTCACTTTTCGCATCCAGCACCACCGAGTCCTGCCATACTTTCCATTCCATCCGAAAATCCCCTTCTGAAAACTGCCTGGGAAAGTTGTTTAGTTTTTAGCAGCAGCAGCAGCAGGAGTAGCAGCAGCAGGAGCAGCAGCGGCAGCAGAAGCAGTGGAAGGCATCGTAGTCGTTTTTTAGTTTTGTAGTTTTTAGATTTTGGTTGAATGCATTTTAATAACCAAGTGCTCAAGGTTGGCACTTTTGATGGCATTTTATTTAGTTTTTTGTTGCTGCTGCTGGCGTGGCTGGTGCTCTGTTTTATGCAGGCGACAACCGCCCGGCCACCCACGATTTTCCAGGGGTCGTGGCACAGGTTGTAACTAACTCTGGGGGGCTGCAGCTATTAAATTCTACAACTAGCTCGTCTCCAGTTTCTGCTGCTGCTGCTGCTGCTGCTGCTGGGAAAAGTTTTATTTAATGAAATGCGGCAAAAATGAAACCAAAAAATGCAAAAAGGCGGAAAAATTCGAAAAGGGTCGGGGAGTGGGCGAGTGGGGGAGGGGCAAACCCACAGCAACAACAAACAAGCCCAATAAACATTAAAGGGAAAACTTTACCTATTAAAATGCTACGTAAATTTCCATTTTTTTTCCTGTTCTACCGCCGATGTTGGGTGTTTTTATGTTTGCTTGTTTATCTCGTGTATTGGCAAATGTGTTTAAGCCGATTGGCCGTTCACCTCACCTGTGTGACGTGCATGCCAAAGTGGAAATTAAGCCCCCCCCCCCCTCCCGGGTGGATTCATGTGTGCATTGATTAGGTCCCACCCCCCAACCACCACCCAGCAGATGGCAAACAAAAAGCCTTGCCTTGCAGGTGAGTGAGTGCTGGGGACCGGGGGAGGGCGTTGCGTGCATTGTGCGCTGCATTTTGTGTGTGTGTTTTGATTAGTTAATTACATTTTATCTGTGTTTTTGTTTTGTTCGCTTATTTGCGTAGGCTCTTGGCTAGTTTTAATTAATTAAATAATTGCCATGTAATGGCCATGCCAAGAGCACGCAGCACTTCGACATCTGAATGCACAAAGCACTGCACAGCACAGCACAGCACGCAACAACCCACAACGACACTCTTTGGCAAATGTCAAATTACCAGTCGTCACTCTGGAAATTCATTGAGGCGAAGGCTCCTCCCGCTGCCAGTTAAGCTGGGATTCTTTCACTTGAAGTATTCAATCAAAATATTGTTGCCCAAATACGAGCCTCTTTCGGGGAAATTCGGGGAAATTAAGCGGCTTAACGTTATTGCAGTGGCATCGTTTGATGCACTTCGATTTTATCTGCCATTAGGGGCAAATGGAAATGTTGTGCACTCCGTGGCTGCCTGCCGTGCATTATGTTCTGCAGTAAAGCGCCGGAATTCTAATCCTTTAAAATCGAATTGCCCAATCGTCCACGCCCGACTGCGCGCACACAAAAGGCAGCAGGCAGCAGGCAGCAGCAGAAAATTTAATACTTTGGCAAAGTAAATAACCGGCCGGGCCAACAATATTACGGCCATAACCCAACCCCAAATCGTTGGCTGGAAATGCGATTCCCCACGCATAATGCCGAATGACTTCATGAATCCAATAAATTAATAAACTTTTCGAAATTCGCTGAGGTCACTGAGCGATGTTGCTTTCGCTTTTGCTTTTGGGGATTGGAGGTCGGATCGGAGTTGGCGGTGGAAACCCATCCGCTTCTCCCTCCAAATGGGGGGCCAACCCATTCGCACAGCACGCCCACTTCAACAGCTCCGGCAAGGCACATTAATCATTGAATTTTTGGTGGCCAACTCCCCGGAGAGGTCACCGCTTGCCACCCACAGAAACCAAGGCACACCACCCACCCCCACCGGTCCGGAGTCCTTACCTCGCCGCGCGTGAATAAAATGTACACAAAATTGACTTATTGCCGGTCAAACACCTTTCGAAAAGTGCGTCTGGGCCGGAGAGTGTGTTTTTCCCACTGTGCTTGGGGCGCGGCGGGAAAACTCAGTGGGGCATTGGCGGGCGGTGGTGGCCCTCAAATTAAATATGAAAAACTTTTGCCACCGCGGAGCCGGCGAAACGAAACCGCCGCGTGTTCCCTCCCATTCCAGTCCGCCATCCGGATATCTTCCCCCAAAAACCAAAATAAAAAAAAAAACACATTTAAAAGTGACGCAAAAACGCATGCAGTCGCAGAGAAACTTTGGCATTAAGTCTCCCACCAGTCAGGACAAGTCAATAAATTTGTACGCACTTTTGAAGGGTATCTAGGGAGTTTGTTTGCCAGGAAAAACAGGAAACTGTGAGGTATTTTATGGCAGCAACAGCATCGGTCACTATCAGCTTTTTAATTACAATTTGTTGTAGTTTGTTTACTAGTAAATAAAATGTGGTCTGCAAAATATACATTTTTCAAATGTTTACTGAAGTGCTATACAGCTTTATGGTATTTTGAGTAAATACATAGCTCAAGAGTATTTATTACAAGCCATTTGATTATTGATTACAAAAAAGGGCCCAGGTAAAGTATTTGTCTGTACACATTTATTGATATCCTTTCAGTATTTGTCCGATGTTTTTACATTTTCTAGTTCAATTTTTGGGACAAGAATTTCATGGGATTGATACTCTGCGAACTTTTCACTCTTAAACATTTTGTATAACTATCTGAGCATATTTTGGAATACCTTAACAGTGAAATAAATATCAGTTGCGTGGACAACACGTTCCAGCTTAATGGAAGCTCCTGAAAGCTGCTGAAGCTGCGGAGCAACTTAAATTAGAATTTTGTTTTCGCCGTCCGCCAGTGGATGTTGTGGCTTGCTGCCCCGCACCGCTGCCAGTTGTTTACCTTATCACAAAATTAATAAATTTCAACTTGCTTTAACGCGCCTTGAAGTCCACTTGTTTGTCTCTCCCATTCGTTGGCTGCCCCGTCCTTTTGCCTTGACAATATTTCTCCAGTTTGCGCCATAAATTTGTGTATTTGTATGCCGGAGCTGTTGTTGCTGCCGCTGCGGCTGCTGCTGGTGCTGCTGCTGTTGCTGTTGCGGCCGTTATTGGTCCCCCTTTGTTTTTGGGGTTTTTTTCGGCCAGGACTAAACATATTTTCGTGCCGGGCCGGACAGAGGGAGCCTGTAGCCTCCTGTAGCCTCCTGCAGCTGCCTGTGTGCGCGCTGTCCTGCGGTTGTTGCGCCTAAAAGTAGTCAAATTGTGCGGACTAATAAATTTTGTTGGCCGTTGTTGTGGCGCTTGTTTCGCTTTTTGTCTGCCCGCCGCCGCCGCCGCCGCCGCCGCCGCCGCCACCGCCACACCCACTCCATTTTCCTGGAAGGAAATCCCCCACGAAATTCGAAAATGCGGGGGAGCACCACTCCACTCCATTTGCCCTGAGCTGCCCGACGGCAATTGCTTTACGTTGGCTGTTATTCAAACGGCAAAGCATCCACATCCATTTCCACATCCACTTCCACAGCCACGTCCTCGTCCTCGTCCTCGTCGTCGGCCACATCGCATCGCACATCCTCGCCGGCGCACCTTGTTGCTCCTTTGGCCAGGATACGGCAAGCAGAATCCAGGATCCGGCCCGTAAGCTTTTACCTTTTTGAAATGACATTCATTGGCTTTTACGTGTTTATTTGGAATTTCATTAAAAATTATTAGAAGCTGTTTTGTTTTCGTTATTTTCGATGTTTTTTCCTCCTCTTTTTTGCTGCTGTTGGCTTGCTTCACCTTTCCCCCTGCCGGGGCAGGGGCATGTCCTGGTGTCCTGGCGTCCTGGTGTCCTGACTGGGTTTTGTTGCTCTCTGTGGCTTTTGTGGGCTCGCTTCGAAAATTCGTGGCCTGTGTGTAATGGCGCTTTCATGCTTGTGAATTTTATTTGAAAATTTCTTGCGTTCGGTTCGGTTTTTCGGCTGTGTCCTTGTTTTTGCCCCGCCACGCTTTTATTTTTATTTGTATTTCATTTTTTTTCACTCGCCGGCGACAGCATTTTAAATTTGTGCATACTTGTTGGCTTTTGTTTGGCTTCGGCTCTCTCGGATTTTTGGCTGCAGGCGGGCGGCGACATTTCGGCGGCGCTTTCTGTTGTCTGGCTATAAATTTTTAATAGATAATGTGCGGAGGGCATGTGAAGTGGGCTGTGCTGAAGCCGTAAAGCTTTTAATCGTCGCTTATTGTTATGTAGATTGTCCTGGCTAATACCGCTCACCCGTGCCCTGCTCCGCCCTGCCCTGCCGTTTCTCGGCCGTATCCTTCGCCGTCGTCCTGCGGTGTCATCGTTGTGTGCAGCTGTTCGGCATGGCATTGTGTGCAAAATGGTGCCACGTGTTATAGTGTGTGCGGTGCTTTAAAATCCTCCGGCTCGCCCTTATAACTGTAATGCATAAATTAGCCTTTTACACAAACTCATAGACGATAACGAGGAAGCCAAGGATGCGGCCGGGATGCTTTTAATTTGCCTCCGTTATGCGGTTGTCCAGTGTCCTCTGGCTAAAGAGCCTTCGCAGCAGCAGCCGCGCTGCTGTGCCGTGGCCCACTTTTGCCTTATTTCCACACTCCAGCGAAGAGTTCATAATGTTGTCTAGCTCACGTAGATAAAAAGTATCAAGGGAAACTCCTGAAACATTTTTCATTGCAGATGCACGTCATCAGTTATTAGACTGTAATAAACGCGCACATTTCAAACGCAAATTGACATTTATCATGAACTCCAAAAGTGCAAATAATATCAAAACGTGTATGCATTTTCCATAGTCCAGTAAATATTTGGGCTTCATAATGCAAAACTATAAATGTCAAATGTTGTATCATGTTTAATTTCTCTATATTGATAATATAAAACGACTTAATGACAAACTGTTTGTACGAGTCTTGTTGAAATGTTTGTTTTTAAACAATATTTCACTTTTCATTTAATAAGAGGTGTCACTACAAATTTGTTCAATATTTCAGCAAATATGCACTCATTACTTGCACTCATTTTGCACTCATTAAAATACTAGAATGCTTTACCCACAAAGGTAGCAATAATGATTGGTGGCTGTATTAAATTTACTGATTTTATATCGCAAAAACTATGCAAAATTATTTGCCTGATGATCCTGCCTAATGAATTTAATAATTTCAAGATCTCCATGTTTTTTTAAGCTTATTTTTCAAGTATTTAGTTAAGTTGGTTCCTGGTTGGCAAAACTCCGAAGCCGCCCGAAATCAAACTCTGCCGTCCCAGACTCAAGCAATTTATGCATTGTGGTAGCTTAATGGGTTAAAGCCAACACATATAGTGGCAGCGCAGTACGGTGCTCCCAGCATGTCTCATTAAGCCATCGGCAATGGCACTGCATAAACTTGGCCGGGAAAGTATGCTACATTCTCGCACAGTTCGGGACTCCCACTTAGCGAGACTGTTGCGCAAATTTTCGATTGTTGAGTCGGCACTTCATATGCTAAACTGAACTGAACTGAACTGAACTGAAACAGAACAGAACTGAACCGAACTGAACTGAAACGAGCTGCAATGGCTGGCAACTGTTTGCAATGCTGAAAATCTGGCATTTGCTGCTGCTTTTGACTTTTTAGCCAGCCAGCAAACACTCGCACTCGCACTCGCACTTGCACTCGCACTGGCACAAAGTTGTGAAGCGCTCTTGGCAAGACATGAATGCGTAATAACCAAAAGCGGAAGCAAACAACTATAAAGTCAAGGCAGGGGCCACGCATTGGGAGACAGGGGCAGGGAAGCGGGGAAGCGGGATGCGGGATGCGGGACAGAAGCAACACATATGCATCAAAAGAGCTAGAAAAACAACGGGCAAACAATGCAAATGTATTTAGCATAATGAGACAGGAGAAATGTGCAAAAATGCAAACATTTGCGGCACAGAATCCTGGGGCCGGGAGCCAGGAGCCAGGAGCCAGGCTGGTATGCGTTCAGGCAGTCAGGCAGGCAGATCCTGGACAAGGATATGGACTCAGCAGCCGGCTCACACTTTATGTGTGAACGCTGTTCCGCTCCGACTTTGACTTTGCCTTTGCCGTTGCCGTTGCCTCCAACTCGCAAATGGCAACAGCGTTTCCATCTCATCCGTTTCCGTTCCCTGTTCGCCCTGGCTCTGTGTGCCAGAGTGTGTGTGTGTCTGTTGTTGGTTTTCAAAATGAAAGTCATATGCCAACTCATAACTCAGCTTGTTGTTACCGCCGCTGCTGCTGCTTCAGCTGCATGCTTCTGGGCCCCGGCACACAAGTTATTTCATTTGGCATTTCAAGTTGGTTGGCATTTGAATGAAGTCATTACGAAGGTGGCAGCAGCCGCAAGAAGGAGGAGACCTGCCCCGGCCCGGAGGACGAGTCAGCAACTATACGGCAGAGTATTTGTTTTTCAGTGGGAGTTAAATTTTTTCGGTGCTTATTTGTTCGTCGGTTGCTGGTGGCGGCTGCTTCACGTTCGCGCTCACTTTATTGCCGGGCCAGTAACAATGAAAGCGTCTAAATAAGCATTGACTCGCAAATACCAGCCCCTCGCAGCCCCACCCATTCACTCGCATGCCGGGGCCCAGAATGTAATTAAAGTTGAGTTGAAACTTTTGCTTTTATTCTTATTTATTTATTCATTTTAATTCCAAGAGTGGCAAAGGGGTATGCTTGGCGGGAGCACTTCAAACATAGGGGTATGCTAGCAGAGGAAATAATTTAGAAAATAATAAACACTTTGGAAATAGATGGATAAATTGGTTACATCTGAATGACAAAGTGTTGTGAGTAGTCACTTAAAAAACTCCCTAAATAAACGTGTATGAAATCCAGCTAATATTTTGTAAATTGGTGGAATATTTTCCTTAAAATTTGAATTTCTCTTATGACTAATGGGCATCGCCTAGTCCAGCAACTCACTGCCTTTTGTTTATGTAAATTGCGACTTTAAAAGCACTTTCAACGGCTTGAACTTGGCTAAGGTGGCTCAAACCCGCTCTCAGAACCGCAATTCAGCCGCCACCCCTTCCATTTTTTTGTCGAACCCCTCTCCCCCGTGGCACCTTGCCCGTGTACGCACTGAACGCATTAAAGCAGCTTAAAAGTTCGTTTCTCCTTCGTTGTTTTTTTTTCACGCACGCAACCTGAAAAGTATGCAATGCAAAATGTACAGAGTTTGGTAGGGATAAAAAGGAGCAGAGCGGGGGCCGGGTGTCAAGGGGGGAGAATGTCAAGGGGGTAAGCAAATACAAGGTTCCCCTGGCGGCACCCCCCTTCTGCCCACTTTTTTTGGCCCACTCTGGTTCTTGTATTTGCATGTAAGAAAAGTTTTACCACAGAGCACAGACAAACAGACAACGTGAGACTTGGGTGTGGCAAGGGATGGAGAGGGCGGCAGGGGGCAGGGGGCAGGGACGTGGGAGAGAGGGTGGCTGGGAAGCTGCGACATTAATGCTGCGTGCGTGTAAATACCATGAATCTGTTGGCATGTAAAACACTTTTGTTACGCCCAAAGCCAGGGAGCACAAAAACCAACCAAGGGGGAAAAAGTAAAATATATTGTTGCAGCAATTTGTCAAAAAAAATTTGCTCAACTTATTGCAGTGGCTGCGAAACACACCGGAGGAGGACCAAGGCGAACAGCAGCAGCAGCAGCAGCAGCAACAAACTGCAGACTTAAGTCGCATTTGAAAGTTGGGAAGCTCGTGGGAGCTGCACTGGCTCCTGCTTATTTGTGGGGCAATTATCAGAATTAAAAAATTCAAGCAAGTGGCTGCATGAGGGGTGGAGTGCTGGCCTTAAGCGAATACCAAATATTGGCTGAGGGTCCTGGGAAATCCGGGTGGCTCAAGACCTCAATCAAAGCTGCGATGTGCGAGGGAATGGATATGGCAATGCCCGTGGAATGGAACATGTAATGTGGCCATGGACGGACGGTTGCAGGGTCCATTTTATTTATGCGCCGCATTGAAATTTATCACTGGCCGAGCATCTTAATGGTTCATTAAATTCATTATTCGTTTGCCGGCACAAAAAAAAAGGAAAAAACAAAAGTAATAATCAAATTGGAAAACAAAAAACGTGGCCCAACGTCGAGTGGAGTGAAAACAAACCAACAAACAAACAAACGAATGAAATAATGCACATATTTGTGTGTGCCGCATGCAAGGATCTGCCTCCTGTTCCTTGCGTCTGGGCTCGTTTTAATGAGTTTTTCCTTTACGTAAATTTATTTTCATTTGAATTCTTTTGCAATAATTTCAGGCAGCCGCGGGCGAAGCCCAAATGGCCTCGAGGCGTGCACAAAAATGCGATTATGCATTCATTAACGAAATTAATTGCAGACAAATGCAGACAAAGAGCAATTACACACGCAGGACGATGGGGGCCTGGAGGCTTGAGGGGGCTGGAGAGGGGCTGTGCGTACGTGTTCGAGGCTTGGTATTGAAAAATCGCACAGATTCCAAAATGGTAACCTGTAGCCAGGAGCCGGGAACTGGGAACCGGGAACCGTCGACTAACAATCTGAGCCAAAAAGCATGCCGGCTTAGTCTGTGTCGTAAGGAGAACATTACCAGGGCTTTTATCGTAAATGCCAACATCTTTTGCTTGTAATTTTCTGTTACGCTCCCAACAACACACACTGGCCCTCGCATCGCACACTCGCATCCGCATTCGCATTCTCATTCAAATAATAATGGCTGCCTTTTAGTTGTGCAATGATTACGTGATGCCTGCAGAGCCACACACGCACTCACATCGCCGCACATGAGCGAGCACATCCATTAGATATGAGATTTTTGTATCTGCTGGATGTCCATGGCCTTGTCTTGTCTTTCCCAGCAGCCCCGCCTCCATCCCATGCCCATCCCCCCTTTTGTTGTTCCATCGGTTTATGCGTGCATTTGGCTTCAACTTGTATGTCATACAGTTTTGACTCTAATAACGACACGCACATGCACAAGCTGAATCGCAAGCCCTTGGCTCGGTTATACGAATTTTGTGAGCCATATAGTATATGTACTATATAGCGTCAAGCATATAACAATGCACATTGTCCGCCCCGTGCCATCATCTTATTTGTCTTGGCAAAAAGCATAACAGCATTGCGTATACGTAATATTTTCTACTTAGCTTACGGACCCCGAAAATGTAAAAAAAGAATAACGGACAAGCTGAAACGATGACGGAGTTCGCTCAGCGGGAGCACTCTTCATCCGAGTTGCTTGTTACGGATAGATTGCGGTAATATTTTCGTAGCAAATGCCAAACAACCAAAAAGCAACCCAAGTCCGAAAAAAGGGTTTGCAAGAGCAGCACACAGCGTAGAAATTGTCTAGAATTTAAAACCTTCTGGCATTACGAAAACCGCCCACAAATCTGAAGTACTACCTCTCAAGTACAAACTGTATTTGCATTTACCTGGTTGAAATGTTGCCCCGTAATCATAATATTGCGTATACGCATACGCCTAGCATTGTCTGCAAAATGCATTCAATCCAATGCGTTTTCAAGCACTATTCCGGATTTCCCATCAACCTGAACTCCGATGAAAAACTTTCTGCACGAAGATGTTGATTTTACGATTCGTTTATCGTATTAGACATTTCGCATTGCGTATACGCCGCATCGTGCGTCAAATGGGCATTAATTAGGCTTGATGGCAGTGCTAGGGGGTGGAAAAAAAGGACACTGTAGGTATATCATGTGCCACCGCCTGTAGTTACCAGAAAATCTGAGGCTACGGCTCAGAGCTGATGACGCTGTTGCATTGTTACTATTGCCTCGGCTGCTGCGGCCGTTGCTGCTGCTGCTGATGTTGATGTTGATGAGTTTTGAATGCGTAACTGCAGCCGAGGCACATTCTCGTGCATACTTTCTTGTCAGTGAGGCGGAATTAAGCGCCAAGATCTGGGGCCTGGCCCCCCGTCATCCCATTTCATCGCCAGGGCTTTCGGTGACCCGTGTGTGCTGTGTGTATTGTGTGTGTTGTATGGGATGAGGGGTGTTGGGTGTTGGGTGTGCTTAGCCGCTTTGCTGGTTCGTTGAACGTATTTCTCATTTTCATGTCCATTTCAGCAAATCCTTGCTAGTCATACTCGCATATGAATGTATAGTATTTGTCAACTACAAAGCAACAGGACCCCAATGGCAACACACAAAACGGGAATGACAAACAAAACAACCAAATTAAAAAAGTACATGCTGAAAAAATATCTTAGGGGTATACTTAGGGCTTGATTTTTGTAGTGCTCTGACTTTTTGTCTTTCAGCGCCAGTCGGGCAGAGTGCGCTGGGGGGTATTCTCCCCTGCTTAAGCGGACAGTTGAAGCCTGCCACCCACCACCCACCACTACCCAGAACACAGAAGTCACCGCACTTTTCGTTGGACACACGGTAAAAAATTTAAATTTTCATTTGAGGAGGTTGGAAACCCTTCATTGAGCACACAATTCTTGCCGCATCTAAGATTTAATGTGTTTATTTAAATAATTTCCACAAAATTTACACAAAATGTGTGTGTGAAAATAGCTGAATAATTCAGCGGGTAAAAACAGATTATTAGCCAAATGCATTTAATAATTTATTAGTTCAAAACGAATGCCGTTTAATTGTTATTTCAGTTTTAGGGACAATCAGACCGTTTAATTCTTTGTCACTCTAAGGAAAAACCACCAATATTTCTGCGAGTGTTTATCCTTTGCCAAACGCTCCTGGCAGGCAGTCGCGCTGGTATTTTGCATTTGCAGTTTCTCATTGCATTTGTAAGCTGATACGGCGGGTCCTGTTTCTTCTGTTGTTGCTGTTGTCGCTGTCGTTATGGTCATGTTGCTTGGCGGTATTGTTGTTTTTGCTGTTATTAGTGCAGTTGTTGTGGTTGTCCTGTTTCTGTTTCTGCTGCTGCTGCTGGTGCTGCTTCTGCTGCTGCTTCTGGCTGCACCCATGTGACTGCATTGTTGTTGTTTCGGCTTGCGCTGCTGCGCGCGAGCATAATAGTTTTGTAAGCTCCCTCTGGGGCATTCAACCGTACGGTGGGCCGTACGGTGGTAGTATGTGCCACCGAGCCGGAGACTCAGAAGACTCCAGCGGCGACTGAGACAGAGGCCGTAGCGATGTCTGTATTTCCCAGGACAATCCTTCGCCACGAGTGTTTGTACACTCGTGTTTGCACCCATCAAGCCACCAGCCGACCGCCCGCCCACCTTCGGCCGTCGCACATTGTGTGTGCACAGTGCAGAGTCGTATTTGGGCAACTGAGGACAAAAGTTTCCTTGGCTTTACAGCATCAACAAGCAAATACAAGCCGGGCGCAGAGATACAGGGACATCCCCCCAAGTAGCACTGCTGGATGCAATCCTGCTTGTTGATTTTGATATTCGAATGCAAAAAAGTTAACCATGCAACGGAATAGTGTGCCCCGTGCACCTGGGGAGCTGCCGACAAACAGCAGAGAACAAAGGGTCCGGGGCTGGGACAGGGGCCGGGGCCATGTTGCATGCCACTGCAGCGTTAGCGGCAGACATTTCGCCTTAGTTGCTGTTTAATCTGAAAATTGCATGCCCCATCGAAGTAAAAACGATGCCCAGGCCGCGGGGAAATTGCCAATCGCTCCGGCATTGGAATAAT
The DNA here is from genome assembly GCA_021223825.1 of Drosophila ironensis. Taxonomy (NCBI): domain Eukaryota; kingdom Metazoa; phylum Arthropoda; class Insecta; order Diptera; family Drosophilidae; genus Drosophila; species Drosophila ironensis. Next base: position 591,914 of record JAJJHQ010010498.1, read on the forward strand.
TAAGAATCGACTGGACGGATAAAGCCATCGCGGCTCTGTGACAAAGGGCAATTACATCGAGTTCTATGGGTTCGAAAGCTGAATAGAAATTAGGCATCTTAGGAGGGAACTTTGAGTGTGTCTTTAAAATTAATCAACTGGCTGCGATTTTCTGGAACGGCAACTTTAAGCACAGCGGAACCAAAGGGATTGGGATGGGTGGGGAGGGGCAGCTCAACTGGCCGCTTGTGCATCTTTGTTTATCTTGAAACTCGTTTGGCTCTCAAGACTTTTAGCGCCCATGCTCGCTCCCCAGCGTGCGACTTGGAGTTAAACTTAAACTTTCATCGCCGAGAGCCGAGGGTCAGGCTACACTGGCAGCAACAGCAACAGCCTCGCCAGCAGAGCAGGCCCAGAGCACGCTACTTCACAGCGACTTTTATGGTCATCCAAAAAGTATGACAACTCGGGCTATTGCTCCTGTTCCTTTCAGGTTCGACCCTCAGCCCCCAGTTCACATTCACAAAATGCTTGGAGGACCCTGACTCTTTCCTAGAAACATGTGCACTGAAACAAACTTTTGAATTACTTCTGGGCTTAGGAAAGATGTAAGAGCTTTTAACCCTATATGGAAACTTAATGAATCCGTTGAAGTATTGAAAGCACCTCATTATGTCTTGAAATGTATACTCCTTGATTTTGATTCCTCTTTAATCAAAAAGAAATAGGTGAATTGAGTATAAAGCAATACTTCATATTTCACTTGGGTTTATAGTCGTATTGAAGATGTTTAAAAGTGTTTGAAAAAATATATACATACAAAATTAATATCCCCATTTTGGCTTAACTTTGCTTTCAATTTCAGAAACACTTCCAAAACAATTCGGGCCATACTGTCATATTTTGCTATGCTTATTTACCATCTTATTTCTCACTGTGCAGCCGCACACACCGAGAGTCTGAGTGCCATGCAGGGAGGACTATATGAACTGCTCGTGGCACTCGTGGAACCGTACTTATTTATATACTTATAGTTTACGGCGCTGCGGGACATATTGTGCTCGAATATATATACTATATAGTATATTTTTGTTCTAATGAAAAAGTTATGACCATCAAATAAAGTATGCTGCTTGCTCGCTGCACGGCCATACGACCATGCGATGGCGTAACGAAAGCTCTGCGATGGCGGCGGCCAACACAAAGGCGGCAGGCAGCTCAAAAGTGAAGCAGAACTGTTAAGTGACCGACCGTAAGACCTGCAATCATCGTTCTGGTTCTTGTTCTTGTTCTTGTGCTTGTGCTGCTGGCTCTTGTTGTGTGTTTGGTCGTTGAATGTCGCTTGTTGGTTGTGGTTGGTGACCTCGTCGTAGTCGACAGTTGAGAGTTGACTCTCCATTGTGTGCTTCCTGTTTACGCTGCAAATTCATATTGTTGCCGCTGCCGCTGCCGTTGCCGCTGCTTTTGCTTCCCTGACCGGACGGTCGTCCCTTTTTTGTTGCTCTTGCTATTATCTTTTGTCTTGAGCGGGACGGGATTGCTATTCCTTGGTCTTGATGCTGCTGCTGTTATTATTTCTCATTCGTAGTTCGTTTAATTCAGTTTTCATATACACACATGTCCCTGTGCCCACTGGGCGTATACTTTATCATACAATATTGTTTCGTTTTTATTACATGTCACTCGGAGCGTGGACGTCACCGCTTCTCCCTTTGTGGTTATTTGTTGTATCTATGTGGGGGGAGCGGGTGTGCTGCTGTGCCGCTGTGCTTTGGTGCTGTTGTGTGTGCGAGTGGAAGAGCGTGTAAAGTGCGTTCTTTGGTTTTATATGAATTTTTTAGAGTTTTTTATGCACTCAACATGAAAATTTGTTCGTCAAGAGTTTTCGCCACAGCAGCCAGCCAGACGACAACAACACATCAACCGGAGCCACAAAATTTTCCGTTTCATTTTGCCACGTGCTGCGACTGCTGGCCCCAGAGTTCTAATTTGGATTTTTGTGTCAGATCCGAGGGAACCTGAATCCGGGCGAAGGATACTTATCCTGAGCTTTATGTACGAGTACAGGCACTGTGGCAAGCAACTAACTCAACTAAGAGCCACGTACTTGGCCCTGTTGTTTGTTTACACAAAAACACACACACCCCCGCCGCCATCCCAGATGTACAGACATACATAGGTTGCTTTATGTGTATATATTTTTAACGGGTATTACCATAAAATTACATATGCAAATATACATATTTCCAGCTCAAGCCGAAAGCTGAAAAACCAAGCAAATAGGCAAGGAACCAACCAACCAGCCAACCGGTCCAAAACCGTCAGTAGTCCCCAAGATTTAGCTATTTGTCAGCTCCCTGAAAGCGCAATCTTCAGGCTGAGCACGTAATACGTGACAATTACTACATTTTGGGTAAAACATGCTCATTAAATCATTTGAGCTTAATACGGTAAAGGCGAATGCGAAATGTGTGCCAAGGCACTGTTCCCACTGTTCTCTTTGGCCTGGCCTCCGAATGCTACCAACCTGAGCCACCAACCTGGGCTACCAGCCTGCCAGCTTGTCACACAAACCGCACTCAGTCTTCCGCCGTAGAGTTCCTTCACTGCACTGCAACAAAATGTGTGCCACAACAAGTCGGGGATTAATTTCAAGGGGGCGCACTATAAACTGTTTGCCGGAGCGGCCTTAGGCTGTGGCCCAAATGGTAATAAGTTTGCTGCTCTATGCCATTGTTGGCATATCCTTTCTTGAAAAGGGACTCTGATTCAGCTTATTTCTATTGAATCTTTTGCAGTCATTCCCTTAAAAGTGTTGGCAATTTTAAACAAAAGTGCCCACCATTGTCAATAAAGGTCGATCTAATGAATATCGCTATAATCGGCGTTTAGCCTGCATCGCTGTTTCATTTAATTGTTTTGTTTTTCTGCTCAGTGTCCTTGGCTGGGCCATTAGAAATCAGAAGCGAGAACGAGGAGCCGGGAGATGGGAGCTGGGAGCCAGGACACCGGAGCCAGGAGACAGTGCAGGCCACGCCGGGCAGGGCAACTTGTCTATATGAACAATGGCCTGGCTGGCAGGCAAAAGTGAGCAACAATGCTGGGGCCCAGCAAAAGGATTTAACAAGGGGCCGCGCCACGATGACAGGCCGAGGGATGGGGCAAGGACATGGGTTGCGGGCTGAGAACAACAGCGCTGATGAGTGGAGACACTAGACACACATACCCTGAGCTGCGACAACAGCGGCTACATGCAACTATAAGGTAGTTTCGCAACAAAGGCCGGCTGGCAAATGAACAAGCAGTACTGGCAGGACCTGCCTGAAACGTCTGACTGGCTGCCAGGCACCAGGAAGTGTAACATCAGCGCTGGCATCCTGTAGTGTCCTTTTACCGCACTTTGCATGACGTTTAGCCGTCCGTCCATTCTTTATCCCGTCCCCCGCCCGTCCCCTCCTTCCGGTTACTTTAACCCCTCGACCGCCACTGTGGCACTCTGCCGCAGCCAAGAGCGTTGTCTCCCCGCATTACTTATTATGATTATTATTTAATGCAGCTACCCAGCAACAGTTACTCCATTGTCCCACTCCGGTTCGAGATGGCTGCGGACTTGCATTAAGACCTCGTGATCGCTCCGTTTAGTGACCGTAATCGCATGATCGCAGAGTTAAATCTGCATGGAAAGCACTCGGTTTTACATACTTGTGGTGTTTGCATAGCACAGATATAGAATACCAATGTCGGGTGGCCATAACCACACCGTTTGCATAAGACAGGGGTGCAAGAGAGAAGCTTCAGGTGTACGTAATGCCGAATTAAATCTGTTTAAGACTTGGAATGCATCTGCACCCTAAAGCAAAGGTGTACACTGTACAGGCCATAGCACGGGTGTGCTGAACATACTTCGTCTTTTACCCAGACAGCACCCGAACATTGCCAAGCGAAGAGAAAGTAGTTTTTGTAGGATACCAAAAACCTTTGAGGAAAAGATATCAGAGATGTTATTTCTATAAACATAGAAAGCTAGTCAAATAGAAGGTAGTATAATTTTGTAGTAATTTGATAGGCCAAAGCGTACGAGTTTTCATTTGAAATATTTCCCATTGTCCCATTATATTTGAAGCAATTTTTATCTGCTATATTTATCGTGATGGAGTCACGCTTGCATCTCTGGTCTCCTGGCCCTCAGGATGCTTTTGTGGCCTCTTGTCCACTGCGTGTCGTTGGCATTGTTTTGCCCTTTTTGTTGTCTTTTTTGTCTGCCTCACCTAGGCGGCTGGTATGGCTTTTGCTGCTGCTGTTGCTGCTGCGGTTGTTGCTGTGCATCTCATCTCAGTGGCCCCTGGAAGGCCCCGCAACCATCGTGTGTCTGCGATTCTTTGGCCTGCCTTGTTATTCTTTTGTTGCGTGCACTTTTCTCCTGTAGTATTTCGTAATATTTGTTAAGTATGCTTTTGAAATTGTGGTCTTCCACCATTATGTCATTCAGTGAAGTTGTGCGGCCATAACAAAGGCTGGGGATGGCATAGTTCTGGTTGCTGCTGATGCTGTTTTGTCGTTACACTTGTTATTGGAAGAGATAAAGAGCGGTTACTTAACCAGCACGAGCGATGCGGCTCCCCTCTTATTTGCGAGGCCCGACATGCTCGTAATGTAACATAAATATTACTAATTTCAGGGAATTTATTTAACAGTAGTTGAGTTTAGGGGCCTGCGGATGCAGTTGCACACATTGCGCATACGCCACCGCCCCGAGGGGTGCTGACAGGCACTGGCAGATACACTGACATGGCAGAGTGGGGAGTGGCAATGCCGCCATCCGTTTTGGCCAGCCAGCTTGGCCGGCTGCTGTATCTCTTGGCTAGTCTTGAATTTGACGGAGCCGCTCCACAGCCCGGTCTCTGCCTGTTATTTAAACGCACAGCATTTAGGCTTAAATTGCGGTCTTAGGCTGCTGATGCTGCTGCTGTTGCTGTTGCTGTTGCTGCTGTCTGGCCATGAATCTAAGCATGCCCCCTGCCCCGCCAGTGCCATTTCCTCGCTGGCAGCCAACGTTGCGTGCGGGGTGGGCGTGTCATTAGACAGGGACAAGCTAAAAGAGATAAATGGTGACAGTCGTTGAACTTTTTGCTTTGTAAGTTGTTTATGCATTTCAAATGAGGCGTGCGGATCGAAGGGGCGGACGGGAGGGCGGCAGGGGATCCGGGTAATACATTTTATTTGCAATCTTAACCTTAATTTAGTTGCAAGACTCGAGAGCCAGCCATGGAATCTGTCGTCTGAAATAAATGAAAATGAAAATGCAGAAGCAGCAGCGGCGGCGGCGGCAGCAAAAAGCGCAGCAATAAACATACCAGCAGGATAGCAGATACACAGCGCGCCATCTTCACTCTTTTCAAACGAATTGCAAGGACCTGGGCCAAAAAGGGGAAGGTGGAGGAGGAGGAGGGTAAGGGCGCTTTTACTTTGTGCCAAAAGGCAATGAAAATGACTAATTTAGAGTTTAATTAAAATGCGCTAACGATTTGGCACTCGGCAGCAGCCAAAAAGCATCAGCAAAAACAGAAAACAGCAGCCGGAGCATCCGCATCGGCATCCGCATCGGTAATGCCAACTCAAAGTCCTGAGTTACAACTTAAGCCAGGCTGTCGCTCAAGAAATTTTCCAGCGAAATAAATAATCAGCCACAATGGGGCTCGGCCCGAGACTGAAGATGGAGCTGTAATCCCCCTTGCCAAAAAAGTATCTATTAAAATAATTGCCATTGAAATTGCGTCGATAGCTGCGAGTTGCGTTGGCAACCTTATCGCAAGCCGGTCAAAAAGCACTAAATAGCATGACGAACCAAATCAAATTTACAATTAAGCTTAGAGCACTTCAGGGGGCTTACAAATACATTTCGCATTAAAGCTGCAAAATTGTTTCAAATTAGATTCGCAGCAGAGTTGAATGGTAAACAGTTTCAAGTGCAATTAATTGCGTTTTTTGCAACCCGGGCAATCAATCAAAGTTTGATTTTGTTTTGTGCGGTCAATGGGAATACTTCAGGGTTGTAAATGGGTTAAGTATACTAACAATGAACAAGTAGGAACTATTATAGACGGATGTGTCGACTATAAATACCCGGGTCTCAGTTTCCACCTGATTTTAGATCATTATACGAGTAATAGAATTCAAATAGAAGCTGCAATAATTTCTGTTTACGAGTTTAAAGCGCACTTAATTCTGAATATGCCATTAGTTTTTCTTTATATATTAAAGTCTCTATCTAGGGGTTCATACGCACGGACAGACAGACGGACAGACAGACAGACGGACAGAC